>LOEQ01003388.1:4584-15340 GCA_001685075.1 Bramus lutescens
CTGTCCTGGAACTAGCTTTTGTAGACCAGGCTGGTCTTGAACTCACAGAGATCCTCCTGCCTCTGCTTCCCGAGTTCTGGGATTAAAGGTGTGTGCCACCTCCACCCAGCTGCTAACATCTATTTTAAAACATAATTTTAGTCTCCCACCCCCACCCTGCACACCCTACTCCAAGACAGGGTTTCTCTGTGTAGCCCTGGATGTCCTGGAACTCATTCTGTAGTCCAGGCTGGCCTCAAACTCATAGACATTCGTCTGCTTCTGTTTCCTGAATGCTGGGTCAAAGGCATTCACTGCCACTGCCACCCAGTGATTTATTTATTTTTATTTTATGTGCATTGGTGTTTTGCCTGCCTATATGTCTATGTGAGGGTATGGGATTCCCTGGACCTGGAGTTACAGACTATTGTAATTGCCACACAGGTGCAGGGAACTAAATCTGAGTCCTCTGGAAGATTATCCAGTGATCCAGTGTTCTTAACTACAAAGCCATCTCTCCAAATTCAATATTTCCTAAGAAAACAAAAAAGAAAGGGTAGGGGAATATCGCATTCAGAATGGACGCCCTAACTTTGTCAGAGTTAGTTTCACACACATATACACAACGGGGGGAGAGTTGTTCAAGGCATAAATTGAAAATGCAGATATGTAGTCTCCCATCTGGAGCTTCACCTTCTGTGGTTCTCTAACCTACAGTAATTGTGGGTTATGGTCTATATATTACAAATAAACAGACACGATAAAAATGAGATTCTGAAAAATCAGTCCAAACAAAAAGTATCAGGAATTTAAACAACATTGGTTCGTTCACGATAATAATAACAACTGTTACAAGGAGAGGGAGTCACTTGTTTGTCCTGGCCGCCCAGCTAGCTTACATATGAAATAACCATATGGAAACTGTATTAATTAAAACACTACTTGGCCATTAGCTCTAACTTCTTATTGGCTAACTCTTACATATTAGTTTAACCCATCTCCATTAATCTGTGTATCTCCATGTGGCTGTGGCTTACTGGAGATTCTAACCGGCGTCCATCTCAGGCAGAGGATCCATGGCTTCTCCCTGACTCTGTCCTTCTTCCCAGCATTCAGTTCTGTCTTCTCTACCTACCTAAGGTCTGCCCTATCAGGCCCAAAGCAGTTCCTTTATTCATTAACCAATGAAAGCAACACATGAACAGAAGAACCTCCTACAACAAATAACAGAAGAATAACAATAACGGATTTTTTTATTTCTAGATAAATTTAAGGGAACTTTTTCAAAATTCAGATTTCTAGATAGAGACTTTAACCAAGTATAAAGATAGCATCATTTCAGATATTTAAATGCTCAATATTTTATCTTTATAGGTTCTTGGTTTAGAAATTACTGTTGAATATTGTGCTTTGAAAACTGAAAAGATCTATAAAGGAAGGAAATCGGGGTTCCACTGAACGTCAGCGTGGACAGGAATTGGTCTCCATTACACAATGGTGGGGAAAGGCTGGGTGGGAAGAGTGGGGGAAGAGTACTCAAATTTAAACCAACAGCAACAGTAGCAACAGCAAACCCTGGTATACTTGACCATATGGTGGACAGAACCAAGAACTATGAAAACAATTAATGATGATTGTACAAGCAAAGAAAATGATATTGGGGTTAAGAATTCTAGGAACACTTTGAACATAGGACCAAAAAAAAAAAAGAAACATAATTATGTTATGCTGTTTACCTTGAGATTAAAAAAAGAACATTGATTTACATAGTTTTAGTAACATAAACTCTGTTGATTTACCCCCAACTTACTGTGTCGGTTAGGAAGAAGGGGAGGTGCAGAGGGCAGGGATGTGAGGGAGGGAGTTCTAACTTCAGGGTGTGACTATGGGTCTTTAAATTCCAAAAAAAAAGTCCAAAATGGAAGTCAAAGCACACTACTTTAAATTATAGAAGAAAAGTCTAAATATGGAGCTCAGAGGAGGAGATGAGTTCATGGGTTTGGTCCCCAGCTTTGCAAAAAAAATCAAATTAAGACTGAAGAGCTGCTCACAGTAGAACATGTCTGTAATCCCAGCATTCCAGAGGCCAAGGCAAGGAGGTCATGCATTGAAAGCCAGACTGTGCACAAAGTGAGACATTTTCTCCAAAAGATTGCTCTAATTAATGTAACTATGGAGAGAAATGTCACAGGAAAGTATGCTGGACAGGCAGGTTCTGAGAGCAGGATAAACGCCGGGCAGCACTGTCCGCTTTCTCAACCTTGATGCTCTGCAGTACAACAGTGGCTCACTTCATTGCTGGCCTGGAGCTCCCGGGTGGAGCCATCCTCCGCCTTCAGCCTCCCGAACAACTTTTCTTAAAAAGGACTTTAAAAACCTGGAGAGATGGATCTGTGGCTAAGAGCACTTGCTGCTCTTCCAGAAGACCATGCAGGTGACTCGCTACCACCTACCTGTGACTTCAGTCCCAAAGAAACTAATGCTCTCTCCTGGCCTCCACAGGTACCCACACATGCACAGACATACATACAAATTAAAAAATATAAATCTTTTACAAAAGTGTCTTGGAAATACGATTAGATTTCTAAAAATACATTCTTGAGTTATTTTAAGAAAAATGAAAATGAGTTTGCTTTAGCAGGCGTCTGGGGCTCCCTGATGGTGTGTCTGTAAGACTTGCACACATCACTATACAAAAGGAGAAAAACCAACATCTCAAGAAGAGGAAGGTAGCCAGTAGGCTATTATTGGCTTTGTTACTGAAATAATCACATGGCAATTTGGTAGAGAATTCAAGAGACAATCAATGTGATTTGGAGAGTTTACCCTTATGCCTATCTATATAATAATATTATATCCATGCATACCTATTTAAATTGTGTAGGTGTATATGCTACATATATTCCAAGTGTTGGAAGAGCTTGGTGTCATGGTAACTGATGCTGATATTGTGAACAATTTTGGGTCTCATGGCTTTTAAATAAACTCATTTATTATTACTGTGTTTTCTGTTTGCCTTCTGTCTTGCACTTATAGAATTATAACACTTAGAATTGGAAGGGACAGTGAATTAGATTAAGATGGTTAACTGGGCACAGATGCCTGAAATTGACAGACTAGATTATATGTTTAAAATGACAAACGTGTAACTTGGCCGGAGAATAGCAAGGCGTGTTCTTGTGGGTCAGAAAGAATGAATTCCTCAGGAAGAGAAGGCAGGCAGGAGTGGATCAACAGAGGAAGCTCTTCTCAAAACTGCACAGGATTCCTAAGACAGTCTGCTCCACTGGGAGAGAGATGAAACCCACATGTTTACAGTTCTCTCACTTACAGTGTTGTGTCTTTACAAACAGCAAAGGCCTGTTATAGAAAGGAAGATCCACTCTGGATTGCTCTGAGCTTCCAACCACAAGTTGGAGGTGGTGGCAGTGTGAGAAAGATGGGAACCTATAGGAAAGGGTGGGGGTTGATGGTTTCCAAAATACATTAGGAAGATTGCATGGGGTAACCTCTGACCCGGACTTACCGAACAGAGGAGGCTGTCCTCAGAGGGGCAGAGTGACTATAAACGTCTGAAGAATGTTTTGTTGGTTAGCTTTGTGTGTGAGTGTGTGTGTGTGTGTGTGTGTGTGTGTGCGCGCGCGCATGCGCGCGCGCGTGCATGTCACACAATCTTGAGTCCTTTGAGAATAAGGAACCCCAAATGAGAAAATCTCCCCATCGGATGGTCTGTAGGCAAACAGGTGGGGGATTTATGTGCAAAGGCCCAGCCCACTGTGGGTAGGTCCATTCCTGGGCAGGAGGTGCTGAGTGATGTAAGAAATCAAACTGAGCAAGTCATGGGGAGAAAATGGATAAACAGTGTTCCTCCATGGTCTCTGATACAGATCCTACCTCCAGATCCTGTCTTGAGTTCCTCATTGACTTCTCCTGATGATGAGCTGGAACCTGTAAGCCAACAAACATTTCCCCTCCCAAGTTGCTTTTGGTGATAGTGTTTGTCACAGCTATAGGGAGGAAGCAAACTAAGGCTGGTGTCTTAGAAAGGTCCAGTAAGGAAAAGGAGCATCCTCATACCCAAGAGACAAGGCAGACCCAGCATCTGGGAAGCAGGTAAGGCAATGACAGGCTGCGAGGAGACTCCACGGTGAACATGAGTTCACAGCTGAGGACGGTCAATCTGAGAAAAGCAAATATCCCGAAGCAAAAGGTTTTTATTTTCTGCAAGTCTTGCATTAATACCCTCAGAGGGATAAGACAGAATGTTGTGTACCTGAGACTAGAGTTTTTTATTTTAAGAGAAAACTGCTAGGAGATTTGAGGTGGGGAGGAACTGTGATGGTTGCACTAAGGCTTTTTGAGATCTGATCTGCACTTCACTTCGTATGTAGACAAGGGAACACCCCATGACAACAGACAGTTATTGGAAAGCTTACATGTGTAAACTGAACCGTTCCCCACACAGCATCTTGCCTCTTGCCCTTCAGTTCTTGTCCTGGGCCAGTTGCTAGAGCCAGCAAGTCATCTTCCTTTCCTTAAGAATGCATTTTGGGGCTGGGCAATGGTCATGCATGCCTTTAATGCTAGCACTCAGGAGGCAGAGGCAGGTGGCTCTCTTTGAGTTCGAGGATAGCCTGGTCTACAAGAGCTAGTTCCAGGACAGCCAGAGGCACATAGAGAAACCCTGTCTACAAAAAAAGGAAAAAATTTGCCTTTTTGATACTTGCTTTTGCCTTCGTGGTCTTGTCTCCAAGCTAAATAGTAACTCATCCATGGGCTTCTCCCCTGACAGCTTTCTGAACTTTCTGCTAACTGTCTCAAAGATCGTTTAAGATTGTCCTCAACATCTGGAACAGAGGCCGGTCCAGAAGGCCCACAGTTGCCTGTGCTTCAGATGTTTTGCTTTATTTTTCACAATGATATTATTGCTTCCTCTGATTATGCAGCTACTATTAATACATATGAGTCTACATCAGCCTAGGGCCTTTCCCAAAGATCCCCAGGAAATGAGTAAGCTGCTCTGTTTCTCTAATGTCTTCTGTTGGGTTTGTCTGTTTAGTAAATATTTATGGACTTCAGACCATGCTCCAGAGACAGTCCTAGGTGCTATTGGGACTCCTAAGGTATTTGAAGTAGAGTCCCTGCCTAAGGAAACTTATTATCTGGTAGGACAGTGACTATGTGTGTCTAAATAACTTCCAATGGTGCAGATGGGAGGATAGAGCCTTGAGCAGATAGGCATACACAAACTAAAAGCAGAAACACTTCCTGATAAACAGTTTTTTGGAAGGCTGGCATCAGATGCTAGCACAGATTCCTTCCTAGACTTGGGTCTTGTTAACCCAGCTTCCTTTTTCGGGTGTGTTCTCAGTTCCAGTGAGTGCCTATTTGCTCTTACTACTCTCCTGGGCTTGAAGATCAGCAGAGAAGCCTGGCTTTCAGAATCAGCCACCCAATAATCTCATTTCCTCATGTAAGCACACACACACACATACACACTGCAAATTATAAGTGAGGATTGAATGGATATGTGCATATCCATGTTATAAAAACCCTAGTCACATAACCAAGAGGTGGAAGCACCCCCGTATTCACTGACAGCTGAATAGATGGACAGCACGTGGTTACACACAGAATGGAGCATTGTTCTGTCGAGGGATGGAACTTCTGACACATGCCGCAATAGGAATTACTCCTCAAGACCTTAAAGGAAGGGAGATGAGCTAGTCACAAAATGACAAACATTAAATTATTCCACTTCCATATTATTCATAGAGATGGACAGACAATGATGTTTGCCTTGGGGCAGGGCCCTGGGAGAGTGAGGAAACAGTGTTCGGTGGCTACAGAGCTTCAACTGGAGAAGATGAAATAGTTCTACAGCTGGTCATGTTAGTTGTGCATCTGTGTGAACATGTGTCCATATGTATTTGTATGCACACATGAAGGCCAGTGGGTGGTCCTCCTCTATTCCTCTTTACCTTGTTCCCTTAAGGCAGCATCTCTCACAGAACTAAGTGCTGTTGTCCGACAAGGCTAGGAGGCAGTGAGTTCCAGGGACCCTTATATCCCTGCCTCCCAGCTTTGGAGTTACAGGCACGAGGCCACAGCTGGCTCTAGCAGGACTCTTTGGACCACTATCCCCCAAATCATGACACAGAGACTTACTATTAATTATGAAAGCTTGGTCTTTAGCTTAGGTTTGTCCCACTAGCTCTTATAATGTAAACCAACCTGTCTCTGTTCATTCACATCCTGCCACACTTGTCTTGCTCCCTCTGCGTCTGGCTGTCAACACCAACTTTCTCTATGCCAGAAGTCCCACCTATACCTCCTGCCTAGTTATTGGCTGTTTCATTCAGCCTATTATTATACCAATCACAGTTGACATATCTTCATGCAGTGGCTCTTGGCATGGGGGTCTGAATGCGGCTCTTCATGCTCACACAGTAAGCACTCTCACCAACTGAGCCACCTCCCTTCCCTGTGAATGAACTTAAATATGGTTAAATGGCATGTGTTAATGTGTGTGTATATGTGTGTGTGCGTGTGCATGTGCGAGTGTGCCACTGACGTTAAGATGCCCTTTGGGGCCAGAAAAGCGTGTTGGATCCCACAGAACTAGAGTTGCAGGTGGTCATTAGGTAATTGAGTGGATACTAGAAATTGAACTCTGGTCCCTGGAAGAGCAGAGAGTGCTCTTAACCACTGAATACTCTCTCCAGCCCTTTAAATGGCAAACATTACACTATGTATATTTTACTGTTATAAAGAATCATCCTAACCTTGCACTTTCGATATTATAGGATTCCATTGTTCAACTCTTATCCACAACCTTGCCCTCCCTTCTGAATTGTAGGTTGTCTTGAAGGTACTCTTTACATAGAACACATTCATGGCTGCTATGACTGTGATGTGGTATAGCTAAGGAAGAAGTTTGCTGAGAGAAGGAATTGTCTTCAGGGGCCATGAGCAACAAACCAAAGCTGGAATCCTCTGGGGCGAGGCTCACATTCTACTCATGGCCTCACCTTTCCATAAACCTTTATGGAGGAGTCCCATGAACCCAGGAGGAGTCTTTGACTGTGTCTGGACTGAACGTGAAATGAAAACTCCCTATCCCATCTGAAACAATCCACTTTCTTCTCAGGTAGATTGTGTCCAAGGAGAGTTCCTCCATCATCTGTTCCTCTGGCCCTAGAAAACAGTCTCCCATTCACGGCAGCAGCCTCAGCACCTAGTGCTGGAAGATTCGAGTTGGTAAACAAGCCGTCAGCCTTGGAAGGAATGGAATACTTGCAGCATGAGTAGAATTCTATTAATTCATGCTCAATGGGTTGCTGAATTTTACTCATGTATGATGCACTTTGTAGAATTATAGCTTGCCGATTTGGCGAGTCTGGCTAGCCAACTTGCTCTAGATCCCATCTCTGCCTCCCAAGGACTGGGGTTAAAGTGGGCTACCATGCCTGCCTGATGTTTACATAGATGCTGGAGGTCTAAACTCTGGTCCTCATGCTTGCGTGACAAGCCCTTTATCCCCAAGGGGTCTCCCTAGCCCCACTGTTAGGTCGTTTTGTATTAAGACTATTCCACCACTGTCATAGACTCTTTCCTCTTCTTCTCAAACTCAAATGTTGAAGGACTAATGCCAATATTCAGAATATGACTATACTTTCAGATAGGAATATCAAAGGGGTGATTAAGCATTATAGTTCTTTAGGACAGTTATAAGAAAGTACTATAGATTGAATGGCTTAGAAACAACACAATTTATCTCATAGTTAGAGTGGCTAGAAAGTCCCAGATTAAGGTGCTACAGACTCCGGGCATATATCCTGGTTATGCAGAGCCTCTTCTTGTGGTGCTCTCTTGTGACAGAGGGGCAAGGGTGCTCCCTCAATAACCTTTTGTAAGGATACTAATATTTGAGGGCTTGGTCCTCATGGGCTAATCAGTCATGTGTTCATCTCTCTTTTTATTGCTGTAATAAAATGTCTGAGACTTAATAACCTTGTAAAGAAAAAAAACTTTAGTTAGTTTGCAATTCTGGAGGTTTAAGGGCATGTTGCCAGGGTTGGGTGTGGTTGTTTATGCCTATAATCTCAACACTCAAAAAAGAGACTCAGGCAGATCTCTCTGAGTTCAAGGCCAGCCTGGTCTACGTAGTGCATTTCAGGACAGCTAGCCAGAGCTACTAAATGAGACCCTGTCTCAATAAAACCAAAAACTTAAAAACACAAAAATATGACACCAGCAAGCAGCATACCAGACACTGAGAAGAACCTCCCTGTGAACAGAAGCACAACGCTAAGAGAACACTGAGAAGAGAAGACCAGAGTCAAACAGGAAGCAGAGGAAAGCAGAAGGAGCTCACAGAATCTACTTTCATCCTTTCCAAGAGTGGTGTCTCCAATGATATCAGGACTTTATGCTACTCCCATCCCCTGAAACAGGCTCCACTGCTAATATAGTGACCCTGAGCAGCAAACATATCCTAGGAGTACTTAAGAGACATATCCAAAACTCATCTGGACTCTCTTGCCTTCTGAAAGCCCCCACCTCCTAATCCCACTTCATTGAGAGGTAGGCTGGGCCTAGCAAACAGGTGCGCTCAATCCTTGCCCAGCTCACCTATCTTACAAAGAAAAACCCCCACTCCCTTCTGTGGCATTTCAAGGCAGTAATGAAATCCAAGACATTGGGACTGAATTTGTTGAATTTCTGAAGGAAAAACAAAAACAGAAGAAAAAATAAATAACCCCACAGAGCTAATAAATCATCCCAGCAACACTGTGTGCTTTAAGAAAGAAAAGAAATGGAGGAGAGAGTGTGGGTTACACCATGCTGCAGCCCAGCAAGCTGCTGGGCTCCTGGAAAAGCAGTTTTTCCTCTTATGCAGGAAGGCTCCCTGGAGCTGGAACTGCCACATTACATCCAACACCCGTTATTTCCTCAGCACCGACAGTTCTCTCCAACTACACAGTTGAATAAGGATATCATCCATAGTACGGTTTACATGACCACAAACACTCTCACTCTCCTCCCAGAAGAAAAATGCACCTCTGGCAGTCAAAGACTAGGTGGTTAGCTCCATAGCTTTGTGTCCTCATATGAACCTTATCCATCACCTCTGATCACCTGACTGCATCCCTGGGTCCCAATGCCTTCCAGTTTGGGCATGTATCCAAATCAGCCTCAAGATTAAAGGAACTCCTGGGTTCAAGCATCAACCATCCTCATCCAATGGTCCCAATGTACTGACCAAAATTCTGACCCATTTTGCAAGCTATTCTCTCAATTTTCAGAGATGAATGCGCTGTGTGCTTCTCAGTTTGCCATACCCTGCCATTCCCTGTTTGCCCGTGGCTGCTGCACTTTCTGCTCTTCCCTGGACAGTGCCATTTCGTTCATCTGAGCAAGCCCTGTAAGTTGTTGTAGTTGAGGATTAGACTCTCCCTAGTCCCCAACCCAATGCTGACACTACCCTCTCAGACTATTGAGAACCCTCTCCCTGCCCAGCTGAGCAAACCTTTTATGGGAACAATGCATGTCCTTTACTGTTCAAATCTAGACAACACTTAAATGCTTCTCCTTTGTTCTCAACTTATGAGAGGAATTTTTATACCACACTTGAAGGCAAAACAGCCATGATGTTTATTGACAGCTGGGCAAGAGATTGCCCTTGTCTTCGGTCTGTATCATCTGTCTGGCAGGCCAAGGAATCCAGCCTGATTTCACACCCAAGTCCATGTTAGAAGCACTAGAAAACAACGTTCACAAAACACAAATGTAGCTGACTGCTCTCAGCTGAAGCCTGTGAGTGATTCCAGAGGAGCACACACGCACACACGCACATATGCACACACACACACATGCACAGGGCTTGAGGACAGAGGGTAACTCCAGATATCAGTCCTCCAGCACTGCCCATCATCTTAAAAAGAGACAGGGACTCTCACTGCCTTGAGATCATCAAGACTACAAGCTTGAGCTTTCAGACATGGCATTTTTCATAAGAGTTGTGGGGACCATGCCTGTCTTCAAGATTTGAGTAACCAGGTCATTTCTCTAATCTTCATTTATGCTCTTTAAAAGTTTTCATCCTTTTGTTTTGTTTCACTGATGGGGTGTTGCTTTGTTACCCAGGTTGGTCTCAAACTCTGAGCCTCAAGTAATCTTCCTACCTCAAACTTCATTTTGGCTTGTTGTCTTTGGGGATGGGGTGATAAATGAAGTTAGCTAAGTCAGGCTACTTCATACACTCCTGAAGCCCTGACTGGCTCCTAGGCTGAAGAATACTCTTGCTCCGGGCATCACACACCCATTCTCTTCTTCCAGCCGACTCCAAGCTGCTGCGGTTCTTCTGCGGCTTTCTCTGCCCTCCATTTCATCTTGAGCATTCTCACTCCGTGTTTCTCCCTGCTCAAAGCCAGACCATTGTGTGTGCAGAGCTGATTCTGCCCAGGGCTGTGCAGGGTGTGCTGGGAGCAGGGTGGACTTTGTAGCCCACAGAATTGCCCTTGGGAATACTAATTGCATGACTGATAAATCGGGGAGGGGGAGGCTCAGGGACAATGGCAGTCCTGCCTGAGAACAGAACCAGAAAGCACATCTGCAGGAACAGCAGTCAAAGCAATCCTTTTCTCTCTCCTACATTTTCATGTCCATTGGCTTCCATCCTCTCTTAGGCCATTCCAGGATCAACCATTTCAAGAGCCTGAACAAAGCAGAACCAGCCAAAATTTAAAACAGAGAGAGAGAGAGAGAGAGAGAG
>LOEQ01003388.1:23762-41030 GCA_001685075.1 Bramus lutescens
TACTCAGTTGCAGTGTTAAAAAACTCTCCTGCATAGTGCAGAACTCATATACAGATGGTCATTCCACTCTCTTCTTAAATCATTCCAAGGCTTTTACATTAACTGGATTCAGAAGTGCATTGTGGAAAACACTAGCATGTGGGTAGGCATTATGAGAACGTCCTGGCATACAGCACCTGACTCACTCTGTGGATGAGAACAGAGCACTTCAGAACACACAGATGCTGGGAGGAAAGGACATTCTGTTTTTGATGAAGCTTATTTTTCTTTCAGATTATAGTCCAGGCAAATAAGGAAGCTGAGTGGCCCTGCTCTCGTGGGCCCTGTTCTGTTAGCTGGTTCTGACTACAATCCTACAGGTAACAGAACCAGAGCCTTCTGCTCGCTCTTCCAGGAGCCCTTGTTATCACCACCAAGAGTTTTGGACTCGAACGCTTTTTGGAGATGAGAAAGAAGCAAGGACAGTGGCTCTTTGTGTCTCTCAAAGGCAGCACTGTTTCCCTGTACTGGCACAGCTCACCATCAACGTGGTGCCCTTCATGCGAGATTGTTTGACTACCCTGGCACATGGACTGTCCAATGCCAGTCCTCAGCAGGGAGAAATGCTGGTGTCTCTGGCACTGCCTTTGCAGAGCAGAAAATAGGAATACCTTCCAAAAAAGGGACTGTCAATAACCTGTCATACTTTCTGCGGCTGGCTTGTTTGTGTCTTCTGTATCTAGTTGCCAACAGCGGCCTTGAGCTTAGAAGTGGAGTTGATAAAGACCCCTCTCATGCTCCCTATTTGGAGTTCTTGTCCCAGGCCATGCATCACAGCATGTTAATCTGTAAAAATAGCTGTTTGTTGGTGCTACCACAACTTCCAGATCGCCCTACACCGGTCATTCATCGGTACAGTTAGCAAACACTGGGAACAGATTTTATAGCACCTGCCTCAGCCACCAAAGAGCACAATTGCACATCTAGTTTCTTTTGCAGCCTTACCTAGCTCTTTCACGTTTTCTTTAAAAAGGTGAAAATGGTGATCATGGTGTTGAGATAAACAGACCAAACTCAAGAAGACAGATAATGCATGTTTTCCTCTCAGACGTGGACTCTGCACTATATGTGACGTATGTATCTTGGGGGAAGAAAACCAGCAAGAGGAAGGAAGGGCACAAGAGAGACATTAGATACAAATATTGGCAAGTACAATGATATACATTTGTTAAGATGTCATAATGAAACCCATTATTTTGTATGCTAGCTAATAATATTGATAATAATAATAATTAATAATATGTGACTCTTAATAGAGGGAATGCTATCATTGTTGGTGCTAGCTGCTGTGGGTCCCTTATTGGTTACAGAAATACCAGGGACACAGGACAACACTGCCTCCTTGAAGCATCAAATAAGCCCTTGCTTTCCTAAGTCTCTGAAATTCAGGGTGTATTTGTAACTAAAACATGAATCATTCTATCCTAATTAGCATTGAGTTTTATCATACACTGACATTCTTGTACTTAGGTCATAGTTATTCTTTGATTTAATTTCTGTCCTATGTTTCTATGGTGATAAATCTTGATTATTTTCCTTTGGTTCCATACTGTTTATTGAGCTGCAATAATCCTCTCCAATGGTTTTCCAGTGGGCTTTATCTTCTGAGAAATAGTAACATCACAAAAATCTTTCTTGAATGACTATCAATAGTGGAGTAGTTGGAATACATACTTTATTCATTATATTTGGCAAAGAGAAAGTATAGTTCTATTTAGCAGGTCCCCACCCTTCAGCTGTAACTCATTACTGTCTACCTAAATGGCCTGAACTAGCCAGAAAGTAAATGTTTCCCATTACACATGACATCCATCAGCTAGTCTCAGCAATAGGCTCCCTTCAAAATTGATCTAACTTGGAAGTAACAGTTATGACTCACTACTGAATCTCTTCATGCTTTCAAAGTGAAAAATCACAATGGATGATACAATTAATCTCGACCCACTGCATATTTCTTAGGCATGTTTCAACCTTCGCCTTTATTTCTCTGGTAAGGTACTGTTTTGGGCTATCAGCTCTAGAATGTCTTTCTCAGTAGGTCTGATAGTCCTTCATCTGCAGGCATAGGCTACATTTAGAAGGTTTTTAAAAATACTTTTTAGACATTATCTTACTCTGTAGTGCCACCCAGAAGCCGAATTGTGTTAAACAATGTTTGAGTAGATGCTATGGTTCAGACAGCAATGCTGATTGAAATATATAAAGTACCTCAACTTCCACATGGGTTACATTCTGGAAGTTTATGGTCTGCTTTTTGGAACTTAAGTGACATTTTCCAGAGATAGTTCTGAAATCCATCATTTATTCTATCTGTTCTATTGTAACTACTCAAAGCCAGTTTAACCCTGAGATCAGGTGAAGCATACTTCTTCAGTACGCTATCTGAGTTATCTGTGCAACCTAATCATGGTTTATAAAAATGTTTGTTGAAACCAGCCTGTTGCTATCAAAACAATGGTTACACACTGGTTTGGAAAAAATGTTTGGCCTTTGACACTATCCATGTAGAGGAAAGCAATGTGGAATCTACAAGAACACATTCTGGTCACTCACAAACGTGTTTTTCAAAATAGCGAGTGGCCTGTGCATGGCAGAGCCTCTTTCAGGGGCTCTGGTGGGTCCCTTGAAGCATCAGCTGCAGTTTGAGATGTAGAGTTAAGACCAAAAGGTTGCTGTAAAACAGATGCTTCTAATTTCAAAGTTAATTTTATGCAATAGCTTTGAGAGTCCTTGAAGTCAATCCATATCACAGCAGCATAATACAAAGCGAGTCAAGTGCACTGGATCGTTATTCTGATCCCAGTTGTAAAGCACTAATGACCACTGATAGGAGCGTCCGTCTAACGAAAAGTCTAGTGACCACTGATAGGAGCATCCGTCTAATGAAAAGTCTAGTGACCACCTGATATGAGCATCCGTCTAGTGAAAAATCACACTCCTGGCTGAGAGGGCTTGGCAGTGACCTTCCAGGAGGCACTGAAATGCCTCTGGGAGTCTGACTTTGGCAGAAGTGGAACACAGAGTATGTGCTGAGTGACAAACTGTTACTACTCTCCTGCCACCTGGGCTTAAAGATAGACCAGCTTCATACTAAGCCCACAGGTACCATTTCCAGGTACCGTTTGCTCCATTTTGAAAGCTGTTAAACAAGGGCCCATACTCGAACTTGAGATAGGAAAGTAATAAGGAAGAAACTGACCCCATAGACCTATTACATAACAGTTCTGCTATTTCCATGATAATTCTCTGTGATTAACTCAAGAAAACAAACTGGGTCGTGGTGGTGCACGCCTTTAATCAGGAGGCAGAGGCAGGCAGATCTCTGTGAGTTGGGGGCCAGTGTGGTCTACAACAGCTAGTTCAAGGACAGGTACCAAAGCTATACAGAGAAGCCTTGTCTCAAAAAAAAAAAGGAAGGAAGGAAAGAAAGAAAGAAAGAAAGAAAAAGAAAGAAAAGAGAATGTCTCCCACCTCCCCCATTTCAAAAGGAAATGGATGGTACTATAAGCCCAGCTAATAACCCAGGTCTGGGGAGGGTGTGGCTCCAGAGGAAGAATTTGTCATTGTCCTTTAACGTAACTGACATAGCATCAAACTACTTTCTACATGTGTAAGCTTGCACCAATAAGTAAAAGCCACCCTAGCCTCGATCAGAGAACCTCCCCTTGCAGCAAATGGCAAAGAATAAATAGATTCATGGCTGCCCAAGAAGTTGAGATTAAGTGGTAGCGGGTGACCTCACCCCTAAACAAGACATTTACACCACCTCTGTGAGGCTCAGGAACCATTTCAGGACAGGGGCAGAAAGCGTGTCAGAGGCAGAAGCGAGGGCCAAGGGCTGTGAAATGCTATCTTCTCAGCTCAGCACCACCTCGGCAATCACTGACTCAGCAACTTTGGTGACCTACACGGGCCCACACATGACTGACCCTATCAATAGTCAGTAATGAATGGGGGTGGTCAAGAGGCCCTACCTTTACTACTGAACTATTGGTAGATTCTAGGACAGGGGAATCTGTCTCTTTTTTTGTCCTCACTACTGAGTCCACTGGTCTCCACTGGATATGTCAAAGCAGTGGACACATAGATGTCATGGTTAAACTCCGTCACAAAACAGAACAGACATGAACTTGAGGAGAAAGAGAAACAGGTTTGTAGGAAAGAGGCATGATGGGAAAGAGTGGTAGGGAAAGAGGAGACGGGTGGGGTGAGAGTGTACATAAGAAATTTTCAAAACACATTTAAGTAATAAAAATAATTTAAAAAAATAAATAGAAAATGCAAACCAAACAAGTATTTTGATTTTTAAGATCTCTTAGAAATAATTATGAATCAGAAATTTAATAATTTAATAAAAGCAAAAGTTTCTCTCTCTGTCTCTCTTTCCCTCCCTCCTATATTCCCTTTCTTCATTTTCTTTAAAAATTTGACAGGATCTCACTATGTAGTCCTGGCTGGCCTTGAACTCACAATCTTTCTGCCTTGGCTTCTTAAATGCTAACATTACAAGCAGGCACCACTATGCCTAGATTTTTTATACCTATTAAAGACTTGAAACCAGAGTCAACCACAAGGGTAAAAAGTTTGGAAAATATCAGTTTGTTATTTTAAAACTGCAATACGAAAAATAAATCAAGGTTTCTTTTCCTACCTGCCCCAGGGATTGAACCCAGGGTCTCACACATGTGAGGTGAATGCCTTCCTGATGAGCTTCTGTTCTAGTCCTGGGGATTTCCTATAAGTTACCAATATTGATTCATTCCCCCTCCCCTAAATTGGGTAGATAATGCAAGGCAATTTGAAAAAGATAGGAAAAGAGGAGGGGAGAGAAGGAGGGAGGGAGGGAGGAGGGAGGGAAGGAGGAAGGAAGAGATTCAGGCAAGTATGCAGTGACCTGGATCTTCAACCAGGAAGTTTTGTTCTACCTTCTCTCTATTTTCCTGGTGATTTGATAACAGTTTAATTTATCCTTATCTACCCATATCATGCTCTTTCTAATTTAGTGTGACCACACTCAGCAATCTGCCATTGGTCAACTCAGTCAGATGTGGACCTGGACCTGTCTAGATGTTGAAGGACAGACGACATTTGGACAGGTAGACAGTTTCAAACAATATTAGCAACCAGCTCAGCTACCAGTCATGGAAAATTGACTGCAGACAAGATTCATGTTGAGTTACATGCATTCTATAACTCAGCCCACAAAACATCTTAGAAGGCTGGGCTGTGGTTGCATGATACAGTGATTACCTGACATATGCAATCCCTGCCTTCAATATCCAAGAATGGAGAAGTCATTAGAGACTATGTGTGGTGATGGTTAGTACCTACTGTCAACAGACATCTTTAAACTCCTCCTCTCCTCAATGCTTCAGCTTTATGCTAAGGTCCAGTCCATTTGTAGTGGCAACAGTGTCTGGATCCTACTGAATGCAGATAATCAAGAATTTCCTTTGAGGTAATTGAAGAAACTTGCATCTCAGAAGCTTCACTGAGGCTGAAGGACCAGAGCTCAGTTGCCAACACCTATGTCAGGGAAATCATAACTGCCGGTGACTCCAGTACCAAAGAATATGACATGATCTTCGAGCCTCTCAGGACACCTGCTCTCGTGTGTGTATACCTACACATATCTACATGCATACACATAATTAAAAATAAAAATAAATCACAAAAAATAAAGAAGCTTCACATTATCAAATTTAGTGGTGGCACACGCCTTTAATCCCCTCATTCAGGAGGCAGAGGCAGGCAGATCTCTGAGTTAGAGGCCAGCCATCTACAGAATGAGTTCTAGGGCAGTCAGCGCTACACAGAGAAACCCTGTCTCAAAAAAAAAAAAAAAGAAGCTTCACCATATGTCATTATGTCTTGCTGACCCAAATGTAATGATGTCCACATCACTGACCTAAATTTGATAATGTTCATTTCAGCAGTTTATATGGCAACAAAGAAACATTGTCCTCCTTGGTTTTAGCCAGTCAAGGCAATACCAGGATTGACCTCACTGTAAGTAGGATCTCATCCTCCCAAAATCTCAGTATACTTAAAGCAAAAGGCAGGGGGGAAAGAGTCTAGTGAGGTTGCTAAACTATGGACTCCGTCCTCCAGTCCTATTGTTTTGTTAAAAGCAAAATCTCAGAAAATATTATTTTTAAAATATTTTAAATTCATTTTAAACTCTATTATTCAAAAAAACTGCAAACTAAAAAAAAAATCACACAGTGAAATTAACCAAACCCAAAGACTTCACAGCTCAATGAACTTTTATACTGTTAATAACCATTCAAATCAGAGGCTGTGGTGTTTCACACTGCATTTTATACTTTGACTATCAAATATATTTTATATAGCTAAAAACATGACAGAGTTAGAACTAGAGAAACAATTAGCTTTTTACCCTCTTTCATGACTAGTGTTACCTGCCTGCATTCATGTTACACTGTATCCACATGTACATTTGTTTACATATGTGAATACATTATTGGCTAAATTTCATATATGAGGGAGAATATGAGTTCTTCTGAGATTCTGTGACCTCAATAAACATACATTTTAAGTCTATTTTCCTGAAAATTTTGTAATTTGTTTTCTCTAGAGCTGAGTAGTATTCATAAGTATAAACATAATATATATAATTTTATTGTCTATTCGTCTGTTGATAGACAATTTGGTTGGTTCCACATCTTTGCTATAGTGAATAAAGCAGCCAGAAACATGGGAGCACAAATATGCCTACCGTAAGGTGTGGTGTTCTTGGGTATAAACCTGGAAATGGAACAGTTGGGTCACATGCTAGTTCTACATTTAATTTTCTGATAACTCTCCTGTAGGTGGAGTTTTCTTCCCTGCCCACCAGTCCCAAGTAACTGCACTGAGGCATATATTAATTACAAATGCTTGGCCAATAGCTCAGGCTTATTATTATTAACTAGTTCTTGCATTTTAAGTTAACCCTGATGCTTTATTTATGCTCTGTTATGTGGCAGTACCTTTATTAACAAGGCACGTTCATCTCCTGTTCCCTCTGCTTCTGGCTGGCAATCCAGAGTCAGCCCTCCTTCCCCACAATGTTCTCAGGCCTAACCTTACTCTGTTCAGCTATTGGCCAGTCAGCTTCTTTAAATCAGTCACAGTGACATATATTCACACAGTTTAAAGAATATTCCACAGCACACTCCAAACTGATTTCTACAATGACTGTGTTAATTTGCACCCCAACTCCCAGTTAATAAGGGTTCCTTTCTGTCTGCATCATTTCCAACATCCTTTTTCAGATTTGTGGATGATAGCCATTCTGACTGGAGTGAGGAAGAATCTCAAAGTAGTTTTAATTTCCATTTCTCTGATGGGTAGGGATATTGAAACTTTTACAACATAGTTATTGGCCATGTGTGTTTCTTGTTTTGAATAATGCTTTTTCAGTTCCTTAGCCTGTTTGTTGATTGGTGGTTTCATTTCACTGGTATTTACTTTCTGTGATTCTTTGTAAAGCCTGAATGTTAGCCCTTTGTCTGAAGTGTGACTGGTGAAGATTTTCTCACCTTCTGTATACTGTTGGTTTGTTCTGCTGAGTGTTTTCTGTACAGAAATGTCTTGTTTTCTTGTAGTCTCACCTGTTGGTGTTTGGAGTTAGTGCCTATGCCTCTGGTTTTCTGTTCAAAATACTCTTGCCTACTCCAGTATCTTAAAGGTATGTCATGTTTTCTTCTAAAGGTTCCAGGTTTTGAAGTCTTTGATGCATTTTGAATAGATTTTCTTAACAAGGTGAAAGATAATAGTCTAATTTCATTCTCCTGCAGCAGAAATGTAGTTTTGCCAGCATCATTTGGTGGACATATTTTTTCCCAATCTATGTTTTTACTTCATCAGAAATTAAATGGGCATAGCTTTGTCACTTCCTTTTGGGGCTCCCTATCTGATATTCTTATCTATTTTTATGCCAGTCCCAGGCATGTTTACAACTATTTTCCTAATGTAAAATTTCAGGAAGGGTATGTAATACCTCAGCAGGTATATTAAAAGGCCATCCTGGATGGGAAAGCTCTGCATTAGCAGAGCCTGAATTAAGTTTCTCTGCTCCCAGGCAGCATACTTTCCATGGTCATGTAAGGCACTCTAAAACTAACTACCACATTCCAACTTGGTAAGTATCCATAGCATATTTTTAATGTTACATATATTTTGAAAAGATATGTGTCTTGGGGTGTCATATGTTTATTCTGATTGAATTTTAAAAGTTAATAAATTAAAAATACCAAGGGAAAAATGCCAGGTGTGATGTTCCACTCTTGTAATCCCAGCATTTAGGGAAGAGGAGGACCAGTGCAAGTTCAAAGGCAGCCTAGTCTATGCAGTGTAGTGACCATAGTGACGAAAGTCCCCACCTATGATTCTGTAAACCGTCACTGCTTACAGGCATTGTTGCTCTGTCTCACTCAGGTTAACATGGTAGCTACCACATGACCCAAGGCCTCTGGAGCTATATTATTCTCCTTCTCTAAAGCACTCAGACAGCCTAGAAGATATAGCTTAAGGTGAAACATAGTTTTACTCAGTTTCACTTCAAGGAGAAAGAAAGAGCATCAATAGTCAACAGATCTACTAATTTCCAGTTGTGGTTCTCGGCTTCTAATAATCGCAGAGTCTGGCTGTCGCATTACTTTTCTAAAAGCTAAACAAATCAGTACCATGATAAATACCCCAGCCTGGTTCTGCCTCAAATATAAATATACAAAAGAAGAATCCACACAGGTCTGTTTATAATTCAGAACAATAAAATAAATAAGATTGAAAAAGTCCTGGAGATGAGTCCAGAATGTCTGCGCCAGTTTCAAGTCTTCTGGCCTCTGAGTTGCTAAGGTTTATTTTTTTTTTCCATTCCCTTCTAAAAGCATCATGGCTACAAAATCTCAGAAACAGAACTGCAGAAAAGGGACAGCCCTACTTTATCCCATCAACCTCCAGTCACCAAACTGTGATTAAATGGGTGTGAAGACCAAAGCAGCCCAAGATTCCTAAAATGTCACATATTTGTGTTTTGCCCAAAATGGAACCAAGCCTGGAGAAGCCTGTCTCATTACTTTTTGGCAAAGGACAGGGAATATCCATGGAAATGCTCTTAAATTTGTCCTTGTTTTCTTCTGAAAAGTAGTATCAATTTATAAAATAAGTTTGAGCCCCAACGAAAGGTATCAACATGTCCAACCAGGGACCCTCAAAGAAGAACCTGGCCACCCCAAATTATAGTGTTAGCATTATGCTTGGAGTGAGAACTGATGGCCAACTCAGCACACATGTCCTAACATGCTCTCACCTTATTAACTGTGGTACAAAGACCTTTCTTCCTTTCAAAGTGGCAGCTTCTTTGGGGGGTGTAAACACTAGGCCTTCCTGGATAATCATTGTGACTCTTCTCTGAACTAAATGAACCATCCCCTTTAGTCTAATAGAAAGCATTTTAATGATCCTGGATTAACGGTTGAACCAGCCCCTTTAGATGAATAGAGAGCATTTTAATGATCCTGGATTAGGGTGGTTGAGTTAGTTCTTTCTTTGTAGAAACTGCCCAATTAGAGAAATCAGTAGGCCCAGTGGTCCACTCACAGATTCTAATACTAAATTCTACAAGTAGAGCAGTTGTGGGTTTGTTCATATTTCTGTTTATTTGTCTAGAAGTTTCTGAAGTTGATAATAGCATACATTGTCTTTTTTGGATTTCTTACTGCAGCCTATGCCTTCCAGGATGAGTATCTGACAATCTTGGCATCCTGGTTCTGCTGATCTGGACTTTTTGGCATTAGAGTTCAATTGGTTTTACTCCTTATCAATGAACAAAACATGTGCAGAAAAATATAAGGAAGGAATGCCCATCTAGCATGGGGAAGGCATGGCAAAGTTCTTGGTGCTGGGATTGTATAATAGATGACTGTTTACATTTTGGTGGACCAGGGAACTTGAGATAATCAGATGAGTATCATGGCCTACTCCTAACGAGTCAGTATTGCTGCATCCCAAAGGTTCTATAACCTCCCAAAATAGAAGCACAACCTGGGGACCAAGTGTCCAAACATAGAAGACTCTAGAAGACATTTCACACTCAAGCCCTGACAATAGTGCACTCATAAAAATGCGATTAACTTTAAGTGGCTTTACATACGGCATTGAGAGAATAGTAAAAAGTAAGGGAATTCTTACGTCTTTAATCAAGGTAAAAGAAGAAATAAAAATCGTATTTCATTTACTTTTCAAGTGTTAAGCAATAGATACTTGCTTATAAAATAAACTGCTATTTAGTATCATAGTGTAGTTTATAACCTGTTCAAGGGTGGGGGAAGCATCCGGAGTGAAAAGGGACAAATAAAACTGTGTAGACATATCATCAAAGAAGGGAGCAGAAAGATGACAGAAGCCACAGACCTATGAGGACTGCCGAGAAGGATTTCCGGACATGTGTCTTAGTTAAGGTTTCTATTGCAGAGAAAGCTGGGGAGGAAGGGGTTTATTTAGCTTACATTTTTGTGTAGACATATCATCAAAGAAGGGAGCAGAAAGATGACAGAAGCCACAGACCTATGAGGACTGCCGAGAAGGATTTCCGGACATGTGTCTTAGTTAAGGTTTCTATTGCAGAGAAAGCTGGGGAGGAAGGGGTTTATTTAGCTTACATTTTATTGTTTGTCATTTATAAAGAAATGGGAACTCATACAGGTCAGGAATTCAGATTTAATCAGGACAGAAATTCAAACAGGGCAGGATTTGGAGGTGGGAGCTGATGAGGCCACGGAGGAGTGCTGCTTACTGGCTTGCTCCGTGTGAGTTTACTTTCTTAAAGAACCTAGGGCCACCTGCCTGGGAATGGCACCTCCCACAGTGGACTGGGCACCTGGCTGGCCCACAGCCCTATCTTATGTGGGCATTTTCTCAGCTGCGGTTTCCTCCTCCCGGATTCCTATAGGTTGTATCAAGTTGACATGCATCTAAACCAGCACAACACGGCACGGCTGTCACAGTCATGAACCCACAGTGGCTATTGAAAAATCAGTATTGGGGAGTGGCTTTAAAGGTCTCATCCCTAGTTGAGGGGCTTGTTGCTGTCGAAGGCTGTTGAGGACAGGAAACATCAGTGTCCTTCAGGGGTGTGAGCACTGTTAGGTTTCCATGGCATCAGTGGATGGTCACACACCCATGGGCACATGGGCAGCACTAACTGGACTCTGTGGGTTTTGTTCTTATTTGAAGGTCTTGAAAGGCTGGGTGGGATATTATACACCTTTAACCCCAGCAATTAGGAGACAGAGGCAGACTGATTACTGTGAGTTCTAGCCTAGACTGGCCTATATAATGATACCCTATCTTAAAAAAAAAAATAGAAAGAAAAGAAGGAAGGAAGGAAAAAAGAAAGAAAGAAAAATACCCCCTACCCAAAGGTTTGAGAGTTGTAAGGGAAATATGGAAAAGAAAATATGGCTTTGGAGGTGATGAAAGGGTGTAAATAGGATCAATATGCATTGGATTGCATTGTATGCAAATATAAATTCTTAAAGAATAAATGAAAAATATCATAAAAAACTTGTTCGCAAATAACATAATAGTCTGTGTAGAAAATCCTACAGAATTTATAGAACAGAGTTCAGAAATAGATCAACATTGCAAAAAAATAAATTTCACAATGGTCTCAATATAATTTAGTGAAACAAAGGAAATTTTTTCCAACAAATGGTTTACTGAAGTGAAGCTCCTTCCTCTCAGATGACTGTAGGTTGTATCAGCTGACGTAAAACTAGTCAGCACACCTAGCTTAATCAGCGCGTGCCAGATCACTGAAAAATCCTATCTCACTGAAACAAGGAGGACAGCACATGAGGAGAAACAACATTGGAGGTTTTCCTCTGACCTCCACGCATGTGTTCCCATGTGCACATGCACACATAAACACATATGAACATGCATGCAAACATGCACCCACACACATGTTAATGTGGCTATAGACCTAGCAGAACTCTCAGAAGCAGAACAGTATGTGTTACTTTGAAAAGTTACAAGATTTTATATAAAGCTAAACATATACATTCTTTATGATTTGAAAAAATTTTTTGGTATTTATTCAAGAGAAATACAACACACAAAATATTTGCACAAGAACATATGAATATATGTGGCAGTATTTGACTTTCTTGATAATAGTCCCTTACTGGAAAAAAAAACAAACATATGTTAACAGTTGAATGTTTGCACACGCCGTGGTATAGTCACACAATGGAATATTACTAAGTAGTAAAAAATAACTGTTAATGTATACATACTACTGATCAAATTAAAAATAACTGCTAATGTATACATACTACTGATCAAATTAAAAAAACAACAGTATAGCAAGTTGAAGGCAGCAACTGCACTAGCTTGCTTTCTATTGCTGTGATAAAACAGTAAACAAAACTTACTTAGGAAAGATAGGGTTTATTTGGCTTACACATCCTGATCATGTTCCATCATTAAAAGTCAGAATTGGAACTAGAGTGAGGAGTGCTGCTTACTTACTTGCTTTTATGCCTTATTTATTCTGCTTTTGTTCACAATCCAGGGCCAACTCTAAGCTATGGTGCCCCTCAAAATATCTGGGTCCTCCCACATCAATCACCAATCAAGAAAATACCCACAAACCAATCTCATGGCGGTACTTCCTCAATTGGAGTTCCTTCTTCCCAAGTGTGATGGGTGATGGAACCATTTGGGAAGGATAGGAGGTGTGACCTTGTTGGAAGAGGTGTGTCACCGGGGAGGGGGGGCTCTGAGGTTTCAAAAGACTCCTAACATTACCAGTGTGTTCTCTGCCTGTGCTGTGGATCAAGATGTGAATCTCAGCAGTTCCTGCTACCATGTTTTTCTCTGCCTTCAAGGATTTTATCCAATCCACTGAAACTATAAGCACAATAAACACTTTTTTCTATGTTGTCTTAGTCATAGTTTTTTTTCACAACAATAGAAAAGTATCTAAGACAGAAGTTGGTCCCAAAGAGTAGCTATTACTATGACAGGACCTGATCATGCTGGGTTTTGGGCAAATGTGGAAGATTTGGGGGCTTTGGACTAGGAAAGTACTTGAATGCTCTAGGCAGTGCTTAATTTACAGGACTTTGGAAGACAGAAGTGCTGAGCACTATGTGGACTGTAGAGGCCCAACTCAAGAGATCTCAGATGGGAATAATATTAGCGACTGTATTAGAGAGCATTCTAGTGATATTTTGACAATGAATGTGACTGCTTTCTGCCCTTGTCCAAAGAATCCTCCTGTGTCTAAACTGAAAAGTAGGGAACTAATTTATTTGGTAGAGGAGATTTCAAGACAACCTAATATTGACTTCATTGTATGGCTATTAGTGATCACTCTTATGCAGCTCTACTAATGAAAAAGAGAAGGAATGTGGAGCAAAAGGAAACGCAAAATATACAGTCTGGAAAAAAAAGGAGCACTGAGAAATGTAATATGGGAGCCGAGGACTGTGCTAGGAGAGATGAAATCAAGCCTAAGCGGCTCTGCTACAGAGGGAGGGCAAGACTTCACCCTGCTAAGCTTCCAATGTGTGAAAGGAAGAGGCCTAATTTCTCTGTTCCTAAAAAGAACAATAAATCAAAGCTGCTACGAATGTGTCTCAAAGGTGCCAAGGTACACCCCACCTTCGCAGTTCAACTCCGCAGTGTTGATCTCACGATTCTGGCTTTAAAGTCATGAGACTTTAAAAAGTCTCCTGTGTTTAGCTTGACTTAAAATTCGGGTGTTTATAAAAAGTGATATATTTCTGAGCCATTTCTTCACCTGAGAGTTTAGAGTGGAGAGAAAACTCAAAACAAATGCTACTACAACACTGGATGAGATCGATGGATTCACAACCACAATAGAAGGCCACACAGCAGGAGCGGACAGGAAAAACCGGGAAGCAAGCAGGCTCTAATGCTAATTAAGCCCCCAGAGGGTGATCTCTACACCCAGGGCTGTGAGTAGTCAGCCTTCTCTGCTCCCCACGGAGGAGCACGGTTCACTGCCAGCCCTGCCGACCTTGGGTCTTGCTCTCGCGCCCTGCATGCCTCTCATTCCATGGGACACAAATATGCCTTTCATATCAGAAACACTATTCCCTCTACGCCCAGCCTTCGCGGCCATCCGCAGATACAGGGACAGACAGCTGGGCAGAAGCTAATTTATTTTTCCTCAAACCTTATTTCTCCCCAGATCAGTTAAGTTTTTCTTTAGAACTGTTTTCACTGGACTTATTAGATGTTGTATTCAAGACCAAAATTTAGTCTGTTTATTATATANTAAAATGTGTTTATCTGAGCAGCCATTATTGCAAGCTGTGGAAAGAGGATGTTATGAGCTACAGCTGTTTTGTTCAGCTTGCTTTCTGTTAGAATGACTTGTTGCCTTTCTCAAACTCTTATAGGCAGACACCATGTTTGGCTCCTACTCCGTGTCTCTCCTGCATAGCTTTTAGCATGTCTGGACTTTAACAATTTATTAAAATTAATTGTCTTGCCTTTCACCCTTGCCTCTACACTGCCAGGGGCTCCAGAGCATCTCTGGCACAATTCCTCTCTCTAGCCACCCCCTTTACACTTCTCAGGCTGTTTGGAAGGGGTCTGCTTCATTCATCCGGGCATCTCATCCCGACTCCTGGCTTCTTTCTACTTTTCTGAGAAGGTCAACTGCTAAATAGATAAATAGTTGGCCAGAGTCCTGTTTTCTCTACAATTTCCTCCCAAAGAAAAGGCAATAAATAAAACAGAGCAAGCAAGGGCTGTGTCAACATAGCAAACACCTGCAGAACAACTCGGGGCTGGCAAAGACTTATGCAACCCTTCAATGGCTGTCCTGGATCCAATAGTAAGCTTTTCCGGACCCTAACTCTCTCCCTGCCAAGGAGTCATGACCTTTGAACCTGGTGGAGAAGTTCAGTATAATACTATATTATTACTTCATAGAACAACAGGATAAAATACATGATGGGAATTGGTCACAGACACAGGCTACGGATCAATTAACACAAGCTAGAAAATGGTAAAAAAAATGATGGCAACCAAAACATTCCAAAATATAATAGGATTTACTATTTGCAAGCTGATTTCGCATACACTATAGCAACCTTCCTTACTACCACATATTAATAAAATAAGCCTCAGAGTGACTGAAGTTTTCTTTATGGTACCCAGGAGGGAAGGGGCTCTGGGTAACAGGGGTATCTATTCAGGGTCACGAAATCATATTCCTCTTCAACATTGTCTTTCTCTCAGGCACTGGTCATCTGACTCCAGTGTGAAATATGTACCATTGCCAAGTTTTATTCTAGCCCTCACTCAGCTTTGATACAATGTTGTTTAAGGCTCAAAATGACTTCTCTTCACAAATTTAGTCTCCCCAATTGTGTTGTACACAGAAATCACCACAGAACCATAGCAAGCAGGAAGAAAAGTCGACATAAGGAAAGTGGGAATATATATATATAACTTATAATGTTAGAAGTATTTGACCAATATTAATGAGAAATATTGAGCATTTATTTGGTATCAGGCATTGTGCTAGGTGCCTATAGATCTTTGGGCCTATGCTAGGCTGGGATGTAGCTTGGTCGTAGAGCATTTGCCTAGTAAGCAGGAGGCCCTGAGTTCAATTCTAGCAGCACACAGACACACACATACACACACACAAACTAACTTAGAGAGAGAGAGAGAGAGAGAGAGAGAGAGAGAGAGACTCTCTCTCTGAATCACCCAAGAATAATAGTCTATGGATAGACAATAATAATAGTCTGTGAAAATATAGTATGAAACCAGTGGAAAGAAATGAGCTCTACAGAGCTCTGAAGAATTTCAGGAATCTTACTTTACTAGAGTTGCCAGAAGATGCTGTCTCCATGAATAAGAGCATTAAAAGAAGAGAGAGAAGAGGCTGTGAAAAAGAAGGATGTCATGAGAAAGCAAAAGAGCAGAGGTAACTTGGAAAGTGAAGAAAATAAAATAAAAATATTTTAAAAAAGCAGAAAAACAGAGTTAAAGTTGTTTGTGCTTGAAAGCAGCACAATGAGTTTCCTGAATATGCAGGAATTAAGCAAATAGATCTGGCTGCACATGATGATAGTCTATAATCCCAGCACTATGGAGCCAGAGGTAGAAAGATCCCAAGTTCAAGGGCAGCCTGGACTAGCTAGATCCATCTCAAAAACAAACAAGCAAATAAACACACAAAGTTCAAAAGTAACCAAAAAGAAAAAAGAGAGAAAATAAATAAATAAATAAATAAATAAATAAATAAATAAATAAATAAATANNAAAAAAAACCCTAAAGACGTGCCTGGTCTTTGTAACCAGAGACAGCACATTTGTTTTCCGGCTGCCCAGACCTGAATAATACAGAAACCATATTAATTACAATACTGTTTGGATTATTAGCTCAGACTTCTTATTAAGTAATTCTTACATCTTAAATTAATCCCAGACCCAAATAATCATACAAAAACTTTATTTATTACTACACTGTTTGGCCAATAGCTTAAGTGTACTTTTATTGTCCCATTTTTATTAATCTATGTATCACCCACCACAAGGCTGTGGCCTACCAGTAAGGCTCTGGTCAGCATCTGTCTCCTTCAGCAGCTACACTGGATTTTTCTCTGACTCTGCCTACTCTCTCTATATATCTCTTCCAGCATGGCTATATTCTGCCTTGCAATAGGCCAAAGCAGCTTTATTCATTAGCCAATAAAAGCAACACATATACAGAGAGACATCCCACATCAGGTAATTGCTTCTATTTAGGATTCCTCAGGGCTTTCAGTCATGAAATAAGTCAAGAAAAGGACTGGTCTATGAATCAGAAAGGAGAAACACTATATGGAGGTTAGAGGAGCCAATGCTGCTTATTAAGCAAATATACAAAATGAATCATTTTTGCATATAAAGGAATAGTTTGAAAATATACAGACAAGTATTTCAACTGCAAATTATGATGGGTTATAAACACTGAGAATAAACTTAAATAAAGGCAAGGGGCAGGCAAGAAGGCTCAGAGGGCAAAAGTACTTGATGCCAAGATCTGAGTCTGATCCCTGGGACTCATGTGATGGAAAGAGAGAAGCAACTCCTGAAAGCTGTTCTCTGACATCTACACATGTGTTGTAGTAGATACACAGAAAGAAAGAAAGAAAGAAAGAAAGAAAGAAAGAAAGAAAGAAAGAA
>LOEQ01003388.1:41044-59678 GCA_001685075.1 Bramus lutescens
GAAAGAAAGAAAGAAAGAAAGAAAGAAAGAAAGAAAGAAAGAAAGAAAGTTGGGCATGATGTATACACCTATAATACCAGTGCTCGAAAGGCTTGAGGCAAGATATTACTGTGAATTCAAGACAAGTCTGAGCTACAAAGCATAAAAGGACTGTGTAAGAATGACATTAAAAATTGTAAAACGGGCTGTAAAGATGGCCCAGCAGTTTAGAGCACTTGCTATTCTTGTAAAGGTCCTGGATTCGATTCCCAGTACTCACATGGCAGCTTACAACTGTCTCTCACTTCAGTTCCAGAGGAGCTGATGCTCTCTTCTGACCTCTGCAAGCACCAGGTACACAAGTGGTGCACAGACATACATGCAATCAAAATACACAACATTAGAAAAATCTAAAAATTAAGGCATTTAAAGAATTATAAAACTCCATCCCATGTAACACACTAAGACAACCTGCTGGAAAAAGCATCTATATTCATTATAGGGAATCATAAAATACTATCATATTCTAAAAGCAGATTCTTTCTGAGTCTATGCAATACCATTTCAATTTCAATTTTGATAGGTTTTGTTTGTTTTGTTTTGAAATGACTATTCAAAGAAAAAGAGCCAAGAATCAAATTAGAAAACTATTACTGAAAGGAGGAGCTTGCTTCAAAAATGAACATGTTAAGACAAAACAAAACAAAATATGTACATTTTCACTTTTGGTTCTGATCTTGTCTAGACATCCAGGGTCACCTTGCCAACTAGCGTGTGGATCTAGAACTTCAAAGTCAGCATATCTGACACATTCCCTCCCCACACTGTGTTTGTAACCTGTGAGGCCACAATTGGGCGGATTACAACTGTCCGTACTTCTCTTCCCTTTCCACTCCTGGCCCCAAGGCAGGCTCCACCACAGACAGAGATATTGCCACCCTCTGCTGCAGGTCTCTATGACCCTCTCTGCCCTTGGCCCCAGGCCTGGATTTTTCTCTTCCTTTGCGTCTATCTCCATGGAGAGGCCTTGGTCATGGCATTCCCTCAATCACGTGTTTCAGAACCTTTAGTGACACCTAACTGTCTGCTAAATATAGTCTAAACTCTTTAGCTTGGTATTTGTAAAAGGTCCTGTGCTTTCTGCCCCCCACTTCTGTTCTCCGCTTCATCTCTCTGTCAGCAGACAGGTTAGTGGGAACAGCAGAGAAACTAAAGAACAGAGAGTGAAACATGTGTAACTACTCCTTAGAAGCCTTTCCTAGAACAGAGAGTGAAACATGTGTAACTACTCCTTAGAAGCCTTTCCTAGAACAGAGAGTGAAACATGTAGACAACTCTTTAGAAGCCTTTCCTAGAGCAGAGAGTGAAACATGTGTAACTACTCCTTAGAAGCCTTTCCTAGAACAGAGAGTGAAACATGTAGACTACTCTTTAGAAGCCTTTCCTAGAGCCAGGCAAGACGATGTGCGTGCTGTCCCAAGAAGGTGGAGGCAGGAGGACTGCCAGTCTGAATGAGCTTTCAGTGAGACCCACTTTCACAAAGGCAAGGATTAAGTATGTAGATCAGTAGTAGAGAGCCCAGCACATAAAAAACTATGAGTTCCATTTCTAGCACAAGACAATAAGCAAAACAAAAATAGATAAAGTGATGTGAACGGAAGGTGAAAATTGAATACTATTCTAGAATAATCCACTGAAAGAGGGTTTGCCCTATTTTGTCTTGGAATGGAGTATTTGAAAGATGCTTATTTCATGAGTTGGTTAGAAATTGCTCTGTAACAAACTACCCCAAAGCTCAGTGACCTAATATTCAACGACCATTTATTTATATTGAGTGTTTATTTAGTTCCAGAATCTACAGGGCTGCTGGTGGTTTTGCTAATCTGAATCCTGCTTAGCAGATCTTGGCTGGACGGCTATTAGTCAGCTGATGGGAAAGTAGCAGACTCCTGATCTAGAATGGTTTCAGCTGATACAACGGTCCTCATTTTGTGGAGTCTCTCATCCAGCATTAGGCAAGCCTGGGCTTGTTCACAAGGTGGTGGGAAGGTCTCAAGGAAAAGCCTAGAAGCAACAGGGCTTCTAGGTTGTAAGCATCCCAAGGTGGGTATGGGAACTGAACTCAGGTCCTCTGCAACAACAGTATATGATCTTAACCACTGAGTCATCTCTCCAGTACCAACATGGGGCTTCTTAAAGCTTAAGCGCAGAGTTGGCGTATTGTCACTTCCTTTGGCAGAGCAAGTGACAAGTGGCCTAAATGTGATGGATGAAAACACTGAAGCCACCTCCTAACCATAGAAACTTCAAGGTCACTCTGGAAAGGACAGAAATAGAAGGAAGAGTGAGGACTTGAGACCAATTTTCATAACTAATAGTCGCCAGTCCCTGCTGCTTGTATTATAATAAGCAGGACAGACCAGGGGTTGAACCCATAGCAGTCAGTTTTGATTGGCAGATACTTGGGCCAATCTGGTTGTTCATGTGATCTGCAAAGATCTTTTTTGTCAACAGTCTAATCTCAATAGTCACCTCACGTGCTTTGTTATGGATGCAACACTAAAAAAAGTACAATGAAAACAAAATAAATCTTTGCATTTGGGGAACTAACTCAATGTCTTACCACATCAATATCATAATTTGTAAATGTTGTTTAGACAATGATAAAAGCTTCTTGCCCTTCTGGCTTTGTAGATAGATGCTGGAGCTCATCCTGTATGGAATGAGTTCGTCTGTCCTCAGGATGTACCACTGATCCCTTCAGGAAAGGTTGAGAGACCATAATTTAAAAATTTTGTCTGTTCATTTCTTCAGACCAGTTTACCTAGTACCAAAATAATTTTTGAACGACTTTATTCTTTAGAAGAAGCCTCTTTTAGTTGGCCATTGTTTTTATTCTTCTTTATGCAGCACAGCAATATCTGTATGAATGTATATGTTACAAAATACTATTTGTTTTAAGGACTAGACGTGTCCATTGCAAAACGTCAGCTTTATTGAATGACAACATAAAAGGTTTTGTAGAAAATAATCCTATACTTTCATTCAGTATTTCAGTTTGTGCTCACCATGAGTCACTGCTGTGAGAAGACCAAAGGATTCAGTTCTGTGCCACCTGAGAGTTGTCCCTACCCAAAACAGCTTACAAATACAAACAGAAGCACCAGAATTCAGATCACAGAAATTCCCTCCCAAATGACTACTACGTATATAATAATTATGTTTTCGGCTCATTTGATATATAACTGTGCTCGTGCCCTAAAGCAAGGTGATTACCTGACATTTAATACTAAATATAAAATGAAAATTAATAGATGTACAACTGGATCCACATGCTAGCACTTGTGAATATAAATTAAAAAAAAAATCTCCAGGACATTGTAGCCCAGAATAATGTGGGATGTCAAAGCCCTTATGGCGTTGAAGACTTTCCCATTGTTTCTTTTCTATTGTTGACTCTATCACCTTCATTAATTTATTCTTAATCTTTTCCTTTTTGTTATCAAAGAAACCTTGAAATCTTTTAAAATTAGAACCTCTTAGCTCCTTCGAACATAGCTATCTATGTAAATAGACTAAAGGCAGCGTGAGTTCAGTTTTCTACTCTAGCAGCAGCTGGTGTTTCTCTTTGTATTCTTGAGTGTTCACTTGCTCTGACCATTTGTTAAATCACACAGGGAAGAGCTGGATTTGGTGGCACAGGGCCTGGAACCTCAGCCAGTTGGGAGGCTGAGGCAGGAAGACCCTGAGTTCAAGGCCTGCCTTGGCGAGAAGAGAGAAGAGGACCAGTGATGCAGAGAGAGATTCTTAAGCCCCGAATCGGACACAACTTTTCTACCGTATTCAGATGCCAACACCAGGCTCTTACGGTTTTTCTCCACATTGACCAGGAGTAAGGAACGTCACCCCAAACACCCAAACATGTGAAGTTTCTTTTAAATGTTGTTTTTATTACATACAATATTAAAATTATTCATATAGCATAGAATAGAAAGTAGATCTCAACCCCACCACCTGGCATCTATCCCAATTCTTCAGTTAGTTTACAACTTTTCTGACAATAAATGTCTATAATAAGGACATATAAATTATACACAGATACATATAATCAATACTTATTATGTAATTCCATGTCTTGTGAACGAATCCATAAATCTCTCCCCAATTCATTTTAACAACCACAGAATGTTTTTACTAATCCTTTTGTATAACCATTCAAGCCAAATATCCATTCCTTATTGAGTAGCTTTGCATGTTTACTTAAACCAAGTTCTATATTGGATTTGTTGTAAAATATACAATTTGCCCTCATCTTTTTCAAGATTTCTCTAGGACAGTGGCTCTCAGCCTTCCTAAGCTGCAACCCCTTGACACAGCTCCTTGTGTTGTGGGGACCCCAACTATACAATTTCGTTGCTACTTCATAACTGTAATTTTGCTCCCATTTATGAATCTTAATGTAAATATCAGATCTGCAGATGGGCTTAGGTGACCCCTGTGAAAGGTTCGTTAGCCACCCCCACAAGAGGTCACAACCCAGAGGTTAAGAACCACTGCTCTGAGGTAACTCTTGTGTCTCTTACGGTTTCATTATCCTTTCCTTGTCACTGATGAAACTGCCTTCTCCCATTCTTATGATTTAAGGGCATAGTTTACAAATATATAAATTTGGGGCTGGCAAGACACATACAGATAAGTAAATAAACAAACAAATAAAATAAATAAAAATTCTATAAAACTTTAAATTAAAATACATATTTTGTATATGCTCAAAATATTAATTACTACAAACCTTAAAAGAACCTTAAATAGGCCGGGCGGTGGTGGTGCACCCCTTTAATCCCAGAGCTCCAGAGGCAGAGGCAGGCAGATCTCTGTGAATTCAAGGCCAGCCTGGTCTACAAAAGCTACTTCAAGGACAGTCCCCAAAGCTACAGAGAAATCCTGTCTTGAAAAACAAAACAAAACAAAAAAGAACCTAAATGCAAATAAACCCTGTTTATATCTTTGGTTTTTGATTTATCTTTAAATTAGATAACCAAACTTTCTTTTCATTCTTTGAGATGATAAAAGGAGCTTGGTGCGGCAGGCAGAGAAGGTGCGCCTTGCCCGGGTTAGGCACTCAGGAATCTGAATCAAATCTCCTAAGACCTTGCTGGTTACAGTATTACTAGCAGTTTCAGATTGGAGTGTTTACCAAGCTTTTGCCAGGAATGAAGAGAACCTCCCCTATCCATGGACAGCTAGCAACTGCATGGAAAAAGTCCCGTCCCATTAGATAGGTCACTAACTACACCCAGCAACAAAAGGCAAGCTAACTGGACATAAAAATTATGTATTTTAGTTTAAATACCTCTAGTGAATCAAACTTTAAAGTTTTGCGAAAGTATGAAACACATGCATTCTACATAATAATCCAAACTTGACATTGTACTTTAAAGTACTTTGTATGGGTGAGCTCATTAAATCTTCAAAGCAAAAGGTGAGGTGGTACATGCCGGTAATTCCAGCACTTGGGGGCTTGGGGAGGAGAACTGGGAGTTTCAGGTCATCCTCCATCAGCTGCACAGGGAGTCTGTGCAAGAGTCTTAACTCAAAAAATTAAAAATAAAAAAATTCCAAAACACGGTAGGTGTTATCTCCATATTTATTATTTGAGAAACTAAGAAAACAAGAGGGATTGCCTATTTGCAGAACCAGCCATGATTCTAGCAGCATTTGGACAGCTTGAGTAGAACCTGACCTAACCACCTTTTCCTTTTGCTACTTCTAAATAAAACATAAAGCTGCGGACACCATATATATGAAATATACTGATAAAAATACACATTTCATAAAAGGTTCTGCATCAACAACCATGAAGAAATACAAACTGAAACCACAGTGAGACATAACATAAGAGACTCTGAGGTTCCCACTAGGAAATTCTAAGCACTTTCACCGGAATGAGGGCTACAAAGCTAGTGTGAGAAAGCCAGTAAGTAGCCTTCCTATATACCACAAATATCTGAGAAAGAAATCAGGGAAGTAATCCTATTCACAACAGCTTATGAAGAAAACCAAAGAAACACCTTGGAATACACCCCACCGAGGAAGAGAAAGACCTGCTAAGCCAATAAACCAAGGAAGACACTGGAAATGGAAAGACCTTATGCTAACAGATTGGGAGAATCAACATTCAAAAAATAGCTATTCCACCAAAAACAATTGGTCCCCATTATAATCACAATACCCTTTTGCACAGAAAGAGGAAAAACAATAACAATTTTTAAAAAAAGACCTTTAAATTCATGTGGAACAACAAGAGCTCTAGCAGCCAAAGCAATTCTGAACAAAAACAATATTGCTGATACGATAACATCTATTTCCAATTGTACTACAGAGCCATAGTAATAAAAGCATCATGAGAGTCAGGCAATGGAGGTGCACACCTTTAATCCCAGCACTCAAGAGGCAGAGGCAGGGGCAGGAAGATTTTTATAAATTCCAGGCCAACCTGGACTACAAAACGAGATCCAGAACAGCCAGTGCTACACAGAGAAACCCTTTCTTGAAAAACCAAACCAAACAACAAACAACCAAACACATAAAAAGAACCAAACTAGCCTGAAACAGGGAAAAACAAACACTAAGATTAATGGGAGAGAAACAAGAACCCAAATACAAGCTCACATAGGTATAACCACATGATTTTTGACAAAGTTATGAAAAATACATATTGGAGAAAGTACAGCTTTCAACAAGTGGGGCAATGGGATCAACTTGAGTTTAACAATAATTTTCTTTAGAAATCATTTTGTGTCGTTTTATTGTGATAAAAATGCACATTTCCTAAATCTCCCATTTTAAACCATTTCCTGTGACCATACATTCACACTGTTGTGTGTCACCATCCTACATCTCCAAAGCTTTTTGTCTCGCAAACCTGAAATTCTACCTATGAAAGGATAACCCGACCTTCCCACCCACTATGGGCATTTCCTTCCTGCTCTCTGCTCTAGGAATTTTATTACTAGAACCTCCAAAAAGAGATGATGATACCATTGGTCCGTTTGTGGGTTATTTCGTCTAGTTTAGGCATGTTTCAGAATGTCTTCCTTTTCTTTAATGATGAAAAGCATTCCTCTCTCTCTCTCTCTCTCTCTCTCTCTCTCTCTCTTTGTGTGTGAGATTATTTTTTTTATGTATTCATTCATCAACAGATACTTGGAGTTTTCCACATTTGGGTTGTTGCGAGCAATGCTGTTATAGACATGGGTATTTTGATAATCCTTTAAATCTCTGTTTTCAATTCTTTGGGGTACAGGTCATGAAGGAATATTTCCATCCATATAATTCTAGTTTTACGTTTTTGAGAGCCCACCTTGGTGTTTTCCCTGGCAGCTATGCCATTTCACATTCCTCCCAACAGTTCATTTTCCCACAACTTTGCCAATGTTTACCCCTCCCCTTTGCTTTCCTCTCCTGCTTTTCCCAGGAGCCATCATCATGGATGTGAGGGCTGAGAGTGCGTAGCCCTTAATGCTCTACATTGCAGTGATCAAGAATAATATTTATATAAAGACGTTGGTAAATACCCTTGCGAATTAGTAACTACTCCCATGCTGCTGGGGTTGCCATCATCTAGAGCAACACAATTGCCTCAAGACAGCCAACAAAACTGCAGACATGGGCTTTAGGAGAAATTGCCCTGTGTGGGGTCGCCTAGTCACTGGTGGCAGTAGCATGGGAACACTGCGACTAGCCGGTAGTGGAGACCATATTACAGAAACTATTCTCCCTGGAACTCACCTACTCAGTGTTGCCTACTTGATCCTCTGACAGCCAGGTCTTGACATGTTTTTTTTTTATTTTTAATATTGCTTCAGTACTCACTTCAAATGCCCACTCGTTGGATTTACAGTTTTTCTCCAAGAAAATAAGAAGCCAAGTCTTGCATTTTAATTAAAAGTTTCAAAGTGTTAGGTCTTATTTATCTATTAATGTAAAGTCACAATTCAGTATGTCTTGGCAGCCGACATCTGAAATTCTAACATTCAGAATTAGGGGCAGGAGGATCACTGCAAGTGCAAGGCCCACCTGATCTGCAAAGTGAGCTCCCCCGTTCCAGACTCTTCCACATTCTTCCCACAAACCAGTTCCCCAGGCCTAAGCACTACATACATGTTCAGGTTTATCTCAGCCATTGCCAGACTCCTCTGGACCAGTTTTCTGAATTAGTCACCTTTATCATTGTTAGGATAAACTATCTGACAGGAGCCACTGAAGGGAGGGAAAGGTTTATCTTGCCAACAATCCCTCACGGTTGAAGACACACAGTGTCCTTGAGTAGGAGCTTGAGTAGATGGTCACACTGTGTCTACAGTTGGGAAACAAGAGGAACGTTGGTACACAGCTCATTTGGACATCAACCCATGAGACGATACCATTCATTTTTAGGATGGGTCTTCTGTCTTCAATTACCCCAAACCTAGAAGCTTCCTCATATATTTCCTATTCCTCACTGCCTTTTTACCCCTTCCTCTTCCTGTTTGAGGCCAGTATGAATGTGCCCATGATTTTTGTACTTTTAATGAATGTGTGTGTTCATACATACTAGGCGACATATATTATATATGTATTATAAATGTATTATATATGTATTATAAATCAACTCATACTTTGGCAATTTCCTTTCACATTTGGGATCCATTTTATTATAAATTAATTTATATTATTATATTTATTGACTTTGTTAATTAAACGGGCATTGCCTAAATAAAGTTGATTTTATCCATATTTTCCTACAGAAACTTATATAGAGGGGGATATTTTAGACACATCTACTTTTATAGAGAAAATATTTTTTTCTGGATGAATATAGAGAAGCATAATTTTTTTGTAATAGGATTTTTTAGCCATTATATTTAAAACCGCTTTTTCCCCCAGAAGTGGTTATTTATCCAGTTTTCAACACATGATGTATCGAGTATATTGCACAAACCAGGATCTGTTGTAGACACCGAGCAGATAGCAACCTGCAAAAGAGACTTGCTTCCAGCTCCTCTAAGGCTTACTGTCTAAGAAGAAAAAATAAATACATAACACCAGGTAACAATGAACACTTTGAGAAGCACAAAGGACGGAGTTAAGAGTTTGCCTCTTAAGTGTTCTCCAAAGGTGTGTGTGCTGTCTGGAAGTTAGGTCACGGAGGGAGTGATCTGGAAGGGGATACTGGCATCCCAGACTCTTTTTAGCCTTCTTGCCCACTATCACATGAAGAGCCTCTACCACATGCTCCCCACTGTGATGCACTGTACAGACACAACACAGTCAAATGCCTGACCAACATAGACTGTGAACATGAGCCTGAATAAGCCACTTCCTCGGTTCTGGCTGCCCACCTTCTACACATACTGAAATCTAATCCAGGTGGAGAGAGAACGATCTGATACATGGCTGAGGTGGCACCGGTGGAGGCAGCTAAGGTATCATTAAAAGTACGGTGGTCAATGAAAACCTTTAAAAAAATACCTTTTAAGTAAAAAACCTCAATGAGATGAGGAGGGAAGTCTACTCCCGTCTTGGGGGAGGGAAGGTCTGAAGAGTAGGTGAGCTGCCGCTGTGCGGGGAGTAAGCCCCCTACACTTGAGCCCCCCACAGCAAACAGATGGGTACATTCTGGAGGTGGACCAGGAGAAGTAGTGTAAGTTATTGGATGGGTTTAGGCCTTTTTATCTTAACCAAAAATAGGAAGCCATTGGGGGATTTTATGCAAATAAGTGTCAAGATCTGATTTGAGTTCTCAAAGGCTTTCCTTGGCCCCTGTAGATTGTGATAAAGATAAGGGCAGAAGCCAGAAGACTAATTAAAGGCTGTCGTTTTAATCCAGGTGATAGATGGCTTGGCTGGGGTTAGGGTGACAGCTGTGGAGGTGATAGATACTGGGTATAACTGAATATCACAGCTGAATGATGTGGCTGTAGGATGAGAGAGAAAGAGGGGTTCAGGGAGCCTCACAAGTTGGAGATTTGAAGCAACTGGAAGGACAGAATTGCCACTTATGTGGGGAAAACAGATGGGACATTTCACATTGGAGACCCCTGCTGGATATCAAGGTGGAGATCGGTGGTCTCAGATTCTGCGGACAGTTTAGAAAAGGGGCCTGAGCAACCTTTGGACGGCACTGAATGGCCCACATGCTGTGAAATCAGCGCTTTTCTCGCCAGCACAGTGTGGTGGGTTTCAGAAGCCTCGTCGTTTGATTGGCATTATCCTGACCACAGAGGCACTAACACGAACACTTTTCTTAACGCTCAGGGTCAGAGATATTTTCTCTTTTGTGAACTATTGGTCCTTTTTGTTTTACCTGCTGGCCTCTGGGAGCTCTTTCCACATCTGAATATAAACTTGCCAGGCAAAACAAATGGAAGTTCAATTGTTTGCAGTCTTATTTTATTTTTATTTATTACTAATGCATGTGTGCGCGTGTATGTGTGTGTAGGCATGTGTGCATGAATGTGTGTGTGTATGAATGTGTGTGTGCACCGTTACTATGTGAAGGTCAGAGGTCAACTTTGGGAGTTTGTTCTTTCTTCTAGCAGGAGTTCCAGCAGATGAACTCAGGTCCTTAAGTCGGCCCTTCACAAGCATTTAATTAATTACAGTTCTTGCTATCTCTGAGAGGATCCATAGACAAAATATTGGACACCCATTTTAACGTAAATTTCAGATAAAGAACAAATAAATAAATAAATGTGTACTATTTCAGTTATTATTACAGGTTTATACCAGAAAAATATTTTTTGAGATCTATACTACATTTTTGTTGTTTCTGGTTTTTTTTTGTTGTTGTTGTTTTGCTTTGTTTTGTTTTTGAGACAAGGTTTCTCTGTGTAGCTCTGACTGTCCTGGAACTCACTTTGTAGACCAGGCTGCCCTTGAACTCAGAGATCCTCCTGCCTCTGCCTCCTGCTGGGATTAAAGGCACTATCAATACTACATTTTTATTTGCTCTTTATTTGAAAGCAAAATGGAACTGGGTGCCATTTATATATTATTTATTATTAAGACAGGGTTTCATGTAACACAGACTGGTCTTAAAACTTACGTCCAAGGATGATATTGAACCTGATCCTCCTGCCTCCACCTTCCAAAGTGCTGGGATTCCTGGTATATGCCGCAATGACATGTTTAGCACTGGAGATGGAATCAGAGCACAGTGTATACCAGACAAGGTCTTTACCACCGAGTCAAAACTCTAACCCTTGCCTTTTATTTTTATATGCTAAACGTGACAACCTATCTCAGTCACTGGGTGAAGTTGGGGAGCCCTTTAAGGGGAGAATTCTGGAGTGACCCATGGTCATTCCTGCCCACGTTTCATATAGACATGACAACACTTAGGAGGAAGGCTGGGAAGTAAAGCCCAACTTGTTGCCCCAGTAAATTGCTATTATCAGGGAAGGATGGTACAGATGCTGGGGACACTCAACTGTAAGCCCATTTTACCCCTGAAAAGATTTTACTTTTGTTAATGCAAACTCTTTGTCAGAGGTCTTTATTTCTCCAAATTATATTTTTATCATTTATTCCTTTTATTTATTTTTCTCACACTCCCCCCTCCTGGTGTGAAGAGTTTCCTCTGAGACTGAACCAGTCTATCATACAGGAAAGTACTTTAAACAGGAAGGTAAACTATTGAAAATAGCCGCAGGAAGTCCCTGAAACTGACCAGATTCACTAGCCTCCCTCTCTGCCAGAGCAAGTATTAAAAGCTGAGTGTCTCTCTCAGAGGAGTGGAGAAAAGCTGAGAAGATGGCTTTCAGACAAACCGAACTGCGAGGAAGACTCTGAGGCCAGACCAGCTACAGGAAGAGGTTTAGACCAGATGAGTCACAGGGACGGGACAGTCACCAAGCTGTTGAGCTGCCTGCAGGCTGTGCAGTGTGCTCCAGGTTCTCAGCTTCTGTGAGCTGTCACCGTGCTGCAGTGGACCTCCACGAGGCAGCTGTCTTTGAGTCATTTCTGCTCCTCCAAGTAACCCTTCACCTGTATTCCTGTAAGTAACTTCCATAAAACTCATTGGTTCACCAATTTGGATTTTGATGGCATTTGTGTTTTGGTCTGTTGTGGCTTTTCCATCTGGGGTGAGAAGTTTTGTCACACAGCACCTCCCCCCCTTCTCTATTTCCCCTTTCTCTAGCACTATGTAGTTTAGGCAGGCCTTGAACTCACAGCCTTTTTGCTTCATCCTCTGGCATGATTTTAATCTCTAGCCCTACTCACTTTACATCTCTTCCTTTCCTTTAGGTTTCGTGTGGAAAACGACAGCAACCACACCAGCCCTGCACATACCAGAAGCCTCTCATTCACCTACACTGCATTCTTCTAGATACTCGGTGACACTGGCTGACTCCCGCTTTACTTTGGCCATGGTAAGCTTCTTCCCTCTTGACATATTCTCTCAGCTCTCCTAGTGCCTTTCATATTTTCTTCATTCTCTCTTAATATATCATTTCCACTAGGGTATAAAATATTGATCTACTTTTCTTCAGTTACTGGAGTTAATCTTCTATAATATATTCTTTTCTCTCTTGTAAGAAGAATATATTGTTTCTGAAGTTTTTACAGCTTATTGGTCTTCTGATAAATCTGCCCCATCACAGATCCAGCCATTGCGGAGTTTCTGCCCCTGCTGTTTGCCTGTCTGCAGTCCTGACTTCGCACATCCTGCTCTTGCACACAGCACACAGACTCCTTGAGGTCCTTTTTGTCTTGCTCAGGGCATGTCTTGCAAGGTCGTTTGGGCTTGGCTTTCTTCTTTCTTTCTTTCTTTCTTCCTTCCTTCCTTCCTTTCTTTTTCCTTTTCGAGATAGGGTTTCTCTGCAGCTTTGGAGCCTGTCCTGGAACTAGCTCTTGTAGCCCCGGGTGGCCTTGAGCTCATAGAAATCTGCCTGCCTCTGTCTCCCCAGTGCTGGGATTAAAGGCAAGCGCCACCACCACCCAGTCTGGGCTCGGTTTTCTTTGCACAATCCCAGGATCAAAATTAAGGCCACTTGTTTTGCCACCACTGAAAGGAGTTCTGAATCAGTGCGAAAATGTCATTGGGTATAGTCTTGTGCATTTTGGATAGTTCCCCTGCAATGTTTGTTGTTGGAACCATTATCTTCTCAGAGTGAAAGACACTGATGATCATTTTCTTCCTTTGAAGAGACTGATCACAAACCCCTCTGTCTAGACAGTTACCATTGATGATAGTAGATCCTCAGGCAGCCAGGAAAAGGAAACTGCATGCTCCTTTATTTTGCCTTCTTCCCCAAAATGACAATGTAAAATGTTTCCATCAATTAAAAAAAAAAAAGTAGCCCAGGTAGGCCTGGAACTCAAAGTAGCCATCCAGGTTGGCCTTGGACTCATCTTAATCTTAAAGTGTCTAAGTCTCCCTTACTGGGATTAAAGGCCAGTGTCTGTGTCTCTATTCACCTTTGACAAGGACTCACACACTATCTTTTCCGTTTATATATATACAGACCTCAGAGTAGATGAAATATCTCTGAGAGCCTCAGGATTCCTGTTGGATTCAACCAGTAAAAAACTTTTGGAAGACTCCACAGTATAGATTTGTAAAGTATGATATGAATTCAGCTCTGCAGAGCCTGAATGTTTATTTGTATGTGTGTGCTGTGAATCTTTTAGAAATTAAAATTTAATTGAACTGGGTATGTTGATTTATGCCTTTAATCCCAGCACTTGGGAGGCAAAGGCAGGTGGATCTCTGTGAGTTCGAAGCCAGTCTGGTGGACAGCTAGAGCTACATAATAGTCCTTGTCTCTCTTGTGCAAAGAAAACAAAACCAATTTTATACTTATATATAATCAAAGTAATCCTTAGGGGAAAGTTATGCAAGCCTCAATCTATACTTCTTGAACCCACATGTGAATTGCCATATATTATTCTGTAATGTTTTTCTATCTGAAGGAAGAATCTTTAGTTAGTTTACTTTTGGATTAATAAGGAATGCAGGTGATTTTAGGAATAAGGAAACCTAATCCATGGAGCTACAGATTATGGAAAGGCAACCGGAGTTTCACTGATGCCAGGAATGGCACGGGCTTGGAATCTTTCCTAATCCTGCCCAGTGATGGCAAAAGGAACTGCTAGGACAAAAAATGTCATTCTTTTTTACTATGACGAAAAGTTTGGGTGAGTCTGGATTGGGCCTACCATATTCAAAATCAGCTGCCGGCAGTCTCCTAGTTAGAACAGAATAGCTGGAATGCAGCCCTCTCTTTCAAGCTGATAAAACACAGTTCACGTCTACTCTAATGTGGGTTTCCACCCAGATTGCAGTGCTTGCACAGCATGTTCCAGCTCAGACGTAGGCGAGTGGGTGGTTTTAAAAACTGGTCTCATATTTTTAAAAATAGAACATTTCTAAATGAAAGTCACGATTCCTAGGATGAAAGAAAAGCTGTGTATCAATGTATTTAGTCTTATTATTCTTAAAGTGCAGAAATAAACTCTTAATGATGCTGATTCATTGTAGCACTACATTGCAATAACACAAATTTGACTGCTGAAAAATAGTTTGAATCCAGAAGGAAATGGTGGATATATGATTCCGGATAAACTGTGAGTTGAGATTTTATACCACTCAAATTTATTGCCACCCAAATGCAAGTGATACTAGTTTTTAGGATGATGTTGTGAGCCAAAAGAGTCAGTCATCAGAGATGAAGTTAGGTAAAGAGCTAAAACCTGCCATGGGTGGAGCTTGAGGCACATGATCTTTATTCACTTTATGGATACACCTTTGAATTTATTCTCTTCAGCCATATGCACTGTGATCTGGATAGTTAGTGGTCAGCTAGGAATTTGAGATAAAACCATTTATCATTAACAGTGATACAGACTCAATGGTAGAACACTTGCCTAGTGTGTGTGAGGTCATGGGTTCAAACTTTAGAACCACAAATAATAACAATCATAACAATACCACCTTGATTATTTATTTGTTGAGTAATTGAGTATAATTTGTGTGGCCCAAAAATGTGGCAGGTATTATGAGAATCTGAATTAAAGTCTCAAAATGAATACTAGTATTCTATTATAGGATTAGAGGTAAAAATAAGCTGAGAGCAAAGAAATTATTCAAAATTAGTATTTAACAGTTTGTTGGTTGCTGTATATAAGAAACTAAAGACTATTATCTTCAAGTTCAGAAATTAATGGTAAAACCTAGATCATCTACAGTATGAATAAGAAATAATGTATCTAGCAAATGCAGAACATTAAATTAGTAAATAATTTACAGTATTTGTTTGGAAGGGTTGGATGTGATGGAGGACCCTAGGACTTCCTTGCCTTGGAGAATCACTCCTGTCTCTTGAATACAACAGTTAAATGCCTTGTGAGTGAGGGGAAATATCTCTAGCTATTCAACATGAAAGTGTCATTTCAAGGAAATGTTGGTAGATATCAGTTCCTTTCTGAAGTTGTGAGAATAAGAAATAAAGCTCACAGTGTTTCCTCACTGAAGGGAAGTTGCTCGTCTGATGGCATTTGGTCTCAAATATCTCAGACACATAATTTTGCAAGTGCTTCATACTGAATTACAAATTTCACTTGTGGAATTCTCTGGCAAACACTTGTGCCTCTTAGACTTGGCAGCGTCTGTATTCAGAGTAGAAATCTTCCATAGATTGTCACAGAATGACCTCAGACCAGACCAGGCCAGGCCACTGTGGTTCTATTTCTGGCTTTGACATTTTTCCTTGATAATGGTTCACCAAACAGTATTATTATGCCATCCACAAAGCCAAAACTTACATTTTGAGGATATAGTTGCCATCTTTAAAAAAAAACTTACTTGCACTGCAAGAATTATAGTTTATGAGTTGGCCTTCTAGTAGTTAACATAGTAATTTATGAAATTCTTTCAAGTTCGATGATAGGAAATCACACATTAGACATGCTGCAGGTAGGAGAAGATGGGTCTTCCAAGTGAGCAAAGCTATTACTTATCCAAGATACTTGTGATGAACAAGGGACCAGGTATCAACCATGACATCCATGAGATCCACAGTTTGTTTAAGTGTCCTCAGTTACAGTTATTCCCAACATCGGTTCACCCACTCTGTCAGGAGAGCTTTTAACAGGTGCCACATGAGTGAAGTTTGGCTCATTTTCCTTTCCCTTGCCTTCCCTCTGGTGGAAGTGTTAATGAGTTCAAACACCTATATGGGCAGCTGAGAATTCCAAGGGCTGCATCCTGAATCCCCTACTCTGTTAGCCTGTGGAGCCTAGTGAGGGACTAGCTGTTGGCTGCTGCTTTCCAAATGAGCCAAGGGTGCCTGTTCCCCTTCCTTATTCAGAAGGAAGCTAAATGGGAGAAAAATCACTTATTCTGAGATTACTATTGCTCACATCTTCAGACAGGAACGGACATAACTCTGAACTGGCTAATGTGTTCCTTAGGGTCACTGAAAGTGAAGTCCCATTGAAGACACAAGACAAAGTCTTGCTTCACAGTAGCTTCGTCTTTTAATAGTTAATACACAATGATTTGGTCCTTCATTTTTATTTTTATTTTTTTTGAGACGGGATTTCTCTGCACAGCCCTGGCTGTCCTGGAACTAGCTCTGTAGACCAGGCTGACCTCCAGCTCACAGAGATCCACCTGCCTCTGCCTCCCAAGTGCTGGTATTAAAGGCATGAGCTCCCACTGCCCAGCATACTTTAATAGTTTAATAGCAAACATAATGTTTTTATATTTTGCAAAGTCCCTTTACAGCTGTGATTTTACCTGATGTTCTCAACTCAACAAAATATGAAAAATACTGTCATACTCACAGATTCTAGTGGGGGACCAGAAACGTGTTTCTCAAATCCTAGCCACATAGTCTTCTCCATCCAGTAAGTCTGACATACACAAGCCACACATGGTGTAACTCATAAAGTTATGAAAAGCATTCCCACGTTTTTGGGACACCATAATCATACCTGTCCGTCCTAGAAATAGGATTAAGTTGGTACTTACAGACCACAAAAATTAGCACATAGTATGTTAAATGTTAGCTAATATGGTTATTATCACCGTAAAGGCATTTGAGGGAGTATAGAGCTACGTAAAAAAGAGCGGATTCTGGAGCCAGACTCTCTGGGTTTGAGTCCTGCTCTAGCACATAGCAGTCTCTCAACAAGGGACAGGGCTAAAGAGATGTTGGCTGCTATTGTTCCTCATTAACTCAAGAAAAAATTGCCTCAAGTTACATGAAAAATGAGGAAGATAGAATGTAACATTTTAAAAAGACTATTTTTTAATCATGTATATGTGTGTGGGTGCTGCAGTGAGTAGAAGTGCTCCCAGAGACGGGAGGTGTTGTGTACTTGGAACTGGGTTACAGGCAGCTGTGGGCTGGTTGGTGTAGGTGCTAGGAGCCTAACTGAAGTCTTAACTGCTGAGTCATTCCTCTCTCTGACCCCTGGATGTAATCTTGGTTTTCCCATGTTACTTTCTTTGGCAGAAATGTTGCATTCGTAGGGTATGTTACTTCTCCATAATTCCATAAAGAATTTTATTTCCTTTCACGGCTAACCTTTTATTCTCTAGTACCAAATGGAAAAAGAAAAACCCCTTTCCCCAAATCCACATTTGTAAAGATCTACTGCAAAACCTAGATAGCCTCAGCTGTCAGGCCCTCAGTTATGCCAGGCATGCACATTTGCATCTGTAAGCAGAGGATGGGAACTTTTATCTCCTCTTATTCTCTAAGCACACTAGAGACAAACCGCTTAAACGTTAGATTTCTTTTCAGTTTTTGTTGATTTAGCCAATAACAGGGTAGAACTAGATCTGCTATAGAAGATCTATAGACGATCTGGGCTGCTATGGAGGAAATTACTGAGCAGTAGGCTTCCTCTTCTATCTTCTCCCCTCCCTCCCTCCCTCCCTTTCTTTCTTCCTTCTTTCCTTTTTCATTCTTGGCTATTGGTTAACTATTCTGGTCCGGAGCCGTCAGACCCTGCCTCTCTCAGAGTTACTGAAAATGGTCTAGTTAATTTCTGTCCTCTAAGTGTGAGGGTTTGGTTGTGAATTCTTTCATTGTAAGGAACTATAAAGTTCAGGTTCTTCTCTACCAGCTCCGGAGGGTGCTTTAAACCTGGAAAAGAAACGGGACCCTAGGCAGTGGGTGTGGAACGGGGAGGAGTCTTCAGAAGATAATTGCAGCAAAGAAGAAAAAGGTAGCGCGTCCCACAGTGTCTTGTTTTTGTTCTGTTCTCTCAGGATGGTGGTGACAAATGATCAGACACAAAAGCTGGCAGTCCTCTGCCAAAAAGAGGATCAAAATGCCCCTCAACAGCATCACCAGGAGGACAGAGACCGGGAGAAGGGGTGTGCATAAGAGGAGGAGAGGACGACGGTGACAAGGTGCCAAGTGCTACGGTAGCAGCTAGGTGCTCCTTCCTACAAGGATCAGAGTTGGTGAGCCACCTCCCAAAGAAGGGGTGGGGGTGGAAAGGAGCTGAGGGGCGGGGCAGAAGGCCCGAGCCGGTAGCCTCTGATTGGCTCACATTCTCTCGCAGCGTCTCCGGATTGGGCGGTTTGCAGCGGGAGATGTTGTGAGAAGCAGCAGGGCGGAGCTAGCCGTTGGGGTCTGAGTGCTGGCCCGGG
>LOEQ01003388.1:60828-89648 GCA_001685075.1 Bramus lutescens
CGCCCGGCTCGGAGCTGGCTTTTTGTTTGTTTGTTGGGGAGTTGGAGGGCGTCTGCGAGTCTAACCCGGTGCGGAGCAAACTTCGCTTAAGAGTAGGTATCCGTGTGCTGCAGAAGGCGCACACTGCCTCGACATTGCCCAGGAAATGCAGCAATTAAAATGCACTTGAACCGGGAATATTTTTTTCTTTTTAATTCATGAAGGCTTCATAGCAGCCGGGCGTTCTTGACACAGCCATAAGGGCCGTTCTGAGGTCTCGCTCTCTCGTTCTCTTCCCGGTGTTCAGGCTTCTCTCTCTTTTTAATTTGTGGCATGCGAGAACTGTTTCTCTCCTCTGCGTGGTTCACCTTCGTGGACTGAGTAATCCTTTGGATTGGGGGAGAGGGGGAACTTGGTCTGGACTTGTGGCAAGGCTGAAGATCGGCGCCTGGGGAAAGTTCACGTCCTTCATTAACTTCTCCCTGTTCTAGGAAGGATCCCCGAAAGCTGACGCCAGAGCAGCCCACTAGGATTTTTGTCTGCCTTCGAGTAGCACCGCTTGGAACTAGACCTCTTCTCTCTGCCCTTGGCGTCCACCCTCCCTGCCAAGGAAACCTGTCGCCCCTGCTGGACTCTGTCTGGAGCAATGAAGAGGGCGAGTTCTCTTGAAGAGGGTGTTTGAAGGGGGCTTCCTGCAAATCTTTCTTATTTCGCACGTTGTTGGACCAGTCCCTTCCCTGCTTCGCCTCAGAACCTGCTGTGGAATTGGTCCCCTTTTGGTGTGTGGTGGCTCCTCTTCAATGTGGACTCCAAAGGATTTGTCCCTTTCCAGTTTGAAATGAAATGATGGCCACACATTGGACTGGTCTGCCTGAGGGAGATGGTGACAAACTCAAGGCCTGTGGGGCCGCCTCTGCCTGTGAGGTAAGCCATGTAGCTGGGCGGTGGCTCTTCTGTGAGCGTCCTACGAGAGTGGGGTCGCCTGCCGCTGGGCCTCCCGAGGGGGATTCTTGGGGGCGTTCAGCTGCTTGGTGCCAGGGTCTCAGTTGACCTGGAGGGACATGAAACCTGGCCTACTTTTGTTTCTAGCGACTTTAGTGATTAATTAGCAGGAACGAGTCTGTTTTAAATGCCCACATCTTGGTTACCCTTTGGGTCAGAGGCATTCTTCCACGAAGGCTGAGAAGCTTGAGAACAGACGGTTAAGCATCCATGTTTCCTTCAGTGTTTGGAGATGGAGCTGCTTGGGGACGGCTTTATGTAACTCTTGTGTGTGCTACAGCCCCAGCGGAGAGGGCAGCTGCTGGGCTTTGCTGCACCTGGAAGCCAATGTTTTTGACTGATGGGAGGGGATCCTGGCTGCTAGCGGTGCCCTTAGCAGCATTGGGTGGGAATCGAGTCTTCCCACCGACAGTTTGAGCTCAGCCTTGGAAAATGCCTGTAGTGTTGAAATTCCAAGCTCCTGAAAACCCTGGCTTTGCTGTTGTTTTATTTCTGCTCTCTGAGCCCTTATACTGCTCCGTACGTAGTTCTGAGGGCTGCTCCGGGTGTCAGGTGGTTTGTCCTGAAGTTCAGAGAACAGCTGGCTGGGAAGCACTGACTCCAGCTTTCCGAATTATTTCCTTTCTCTCTTTCTCTTTTCTTTTGTTTGTTTCTTGAGCCAGCCGCACAGAATTTGTAGACTATTCATTTATGGCATCTGCACGGCCTCCTGTCTTCACCTGCCTTTATCCTCCTTGTATTTGAGTTGGTGTATGTGGAGTTTATTTCTATGATGGATCTATTGTACTTCGTTTTGTATAGTTTCTGTTATTTGTTTGGTAAAGGCCCTGCACGTTGTTACTCTTTACACCTGATATTTGAGGTGCCTGTGTCTTTATTTAGATGTCAGTGGTGACAATAGCAACATCTCCAGTGATTCCTCACTAGCTCACTGTTTCTTTTGCCTCTATTGTCAATTTCCACGCCTTGGTCTTCTGGACACGACTCCTTCTAAGCATTTAGTCCGTTCAATTTTGGTTCAGAAATCATGCAGAAAGCATGCAGAAGGCATGCTTCAAACAGATTACTTCGTGTGGGAATAGAAAGTTTGTGCAGAGGGGACATTCTGTGTGTTAGCATGCAGTTTATTGGGTCTCAGGTTTACGTCTAGAACAGGTATTCTGCTTTTTGATATTGGTAAACACCTGCTTGCAGGTTAAGCATGATTAAGTCTGACACCACAATCCTCTGATCGCAGTAAACCATAATGACACCTTTTGGAAGACCTACCTACAACCTGGTGATTGCTTAATGGGCATTGTAGTTACATAATGATATATGCTGTGGTCCTAAAGCCTTATTTGTCATTGTCTTGTGAACACTTGAATTAGCATGCTTATTGCATTGTGTTTTCTAGAACTAAAGTTTATTTGATAATATACATATGTGTGTTGTTGTTATTGTTTAAGTGTTGCTCTCAAACTAAGAATTTAGACACACCTTGTACTTGTCTGTAAAGCAGTATGCACTTCAGTTAGTTGCATACTGGCTTTTATTGACAGTGGCAATGTGTGTGTGTATGTATGTATATATGCATATATATATATATACACGTATGTATATATGTATTTTTGAGGGCTGCCAAATTTTTCATTTGGGCATTTTTTTTGGCTTGTGTGTCTATATTGTTTCTAGTTGCGAATAAAGACACAACATTGTCTGTATTTTGCTCATTTAAAGAGTACTTGAATTTGGTATTAAATTAATTTGTTTTGGGTTTTTAAAGAATAGTCTTAGATTCTTTGTGCTTCAGAAAGCGTTTTTAAACTGGCAGGTAGGAGGTGAGGGAAGTGTGATTTTACTGCCTGCAGTTAGCTTGGTGTAGGTTTCTCTCAGATGCTGGTTACAGCTTGGGAATATTTCTGAATACTAGAAAGGGAGTGGTCATAGTTTGGTTTGATAAATATTCGTCATTGAACACTGCACTTAGTACTTGTTTTTAGTTTTATTGGCAGTACTCTGTTCTATAATACCATCGTTCTTCAGTTAAAAAGGAAAAAGAAGAAAAAGGAGAAACAGCAACTATATTCCTGAATGTGTTTGAATACTAAACTGATGTATATTTTTAACTAACCAGGAAACAATGCATATGACTTGGTAGTAAAGCTGTTTGTGAAATTACAAAGATGTCTAACTAACATTGTGAGACAGAAGAAACCAATTTGGTAATTTAATTGGCATTTCTTTCATGCCATATCTAATTATAACGTTCCATGTTCAGTGGATAAGGTCAGTTGCTTTGCATAAAACAGAGATTTCATGTTCCTGTTAAGCAATATAATCCACTTGTGTTGATAAGTATATTAATTTAGGCACCCTTCCTCAAGAATATATTGGAAGACCAAAAAGCAGATAACCAATAGCTCCCATAACTTAAGGAATTCTTACAGTTCAGAAAGTGTCTTGGTGTTACAGTGAGGACCGTATAGATAGTGTTCTATACCGTCGTACACAAGCTTCCTCTGTGCATCCCCTTTTTCCCTTTGCCTCCCCTTCCTTCCCTTCTTATAGGCCCTGTCACTTAGCCCTGGCTGGTCTCAAACTCAAAGCAATCTTACATCAACTTTCCAAGCAGTGGGATTATAGGCAAGAGCCACCAAGGTGGGCTTTAAAGATACGTTTTTTAGTAATGGTTTTAATCAACTTGAACTATGGTGTGTATGTGTGTGTGTAAGTTTGGCTTGCTATCTTGTTTTATATAGACCCCTTTAAATATTGTGATAAGATCATTCCCTTTTCATATTACTTAGTCTTCAAGGTTTAGTTTGCTTTTTAGCCAGAAGACTGAAAAGTTGCATTGATTTATTTTCCCCTTTCCTCCATTTTAAACACTAATTTCACCTTTTAGTCTATAGTGCCCAGTATTCTATAGTAATGAAAATTTTAGCAACTTCATTGTTAAAAACTTAATTGTTATTGCTAATTTCATTAGTTCACGCTGTGTCTTGCTTTTTTTTTAAACTTCTGCTGAGATTTTCCTGTAACTGTAATGTATTTGTGGCTGATGAAAATTATTTGCTTGTTGATAATGCAGTAGTGTAAACACTATGACAGTGAGTTTATTCTGAGTGGGAAGTTGTATGAAGTCTTGCTTTGGCTGTCTTTTATAGTAGCGCTTGTTCTGTTTTTATCCCAGGTTCCAGTGCTCCATCTTGAGTTCATTATGTTTTTGCTTTTTCTTCCTCTTCCTCCTCCTCCTTTTCCAGAAGATTCTTTTACTGTTTGCCATTTTATATTGGATTAAACCCTAGCCAGTCTCTTTCTAGTCTTTTATCCTCTGCTTTCATTCCCAGGCTTTATTTTATGTTTTCCTGTAAATTTAATCTATATATAAGTGATTCCCAGTATATAACCCTATCCCAGATTTTATGGTTGTTCTGTAGACCTCCATAACCGTTTTGTTGACTTCTGAGCAGTGTTTCGGGAACTGCACAGGTTTAGCCTGGCCACCAGCCTTCTGTCTGCCTGCGGCTCGATCTCTTAGCGAGTACTGCCACCGCCTATGTACTTGTCTCAGTTCAAACCTAGGTGGTTAGTCTTGATTATCTAAAGTTCTGTCAAGTCTCTACTCTAGATTGCTACTGCACTGGGGTCACTTTCTCTCTGAACCACAGAAACTGGTTTCTCCAGGAGTTTCCCAGTAGCCCAGCTTGTCCTTTTCTTCTCCCAGAGCTTAGTCTTCAGCGACTTTAGAAGTCGAGACCACCCTTCTCCTTTCTCATCTCTTTCTGTAGTTCCTATAATTGAATTTATGGATTGTGGGGCAGGCAAGGCTTTTCCTTCAGGTCCTCACAGGTGTCTCTTTCACCTTGCCTGGTTCCTCACAGGTTCCTCACTGCCACCTTTATCTGATTTCCACTTAGCCCTTCCTAGGGAAGTCTGCCCTGACTCTCCAAGGCCGATTAGTTGCCCCTAGTGCATTTCCTAAAACGTGCTGTACTTTATTGGGAACAAGTGCTTATGGCTCTGGCCATCTGTGTCTTCTTTGGACTGCAGCCTCCATAAGAGCACAGATCATATTTATTTCCACAGTGTCTGGCAAGTAATAAATGCTCAGTGTTTGTTGACTAGGTGAATGAATACATTGGAAGGGCTTTACATTTCATTGACTGTTCCCTGGGAGTTTAGTACACTGATTATTATCTTGATTATTTTACCTCATTATTCCTTCCTCCACTGTCAGTTTCAAGTTTTTCAACTTTCTTACCTATGTGTATCTCAGGACTCAGTTTGACCCTCTTTTCCTCCTGTGTTTCATGGTTTTGACCCAGGGTAGTCTCAGACTGGATGTGTTAGCTGAGGATGACCTTGGATTTATGATCTTCCTGATTCCACTTTCCAACTATTGGGATTACAGGCATATGCCAGGAAGTCTGCTTTCCTCTATTGTTTTTGTTTTTGAGACAAGATCTCACTATAGAGCCAGGATGGTCTTGACTTTACCATCTTCCTGCCTCCACCTCCCCAGTCTGGGATTACAGGTAGATGCCACCTATGTCAGGCTTCCCTTTATTTGAATTTGGATGCCCACATCCTACTGACCTGAGCACTCGGAATCCATCTGCTCTTCGGGAGTGAGTAAGCAGGCAACTCCAGAGCCAAACCAGAGATTCCCTGCCTTCTGCTGCCCACCTTCCCCATTTGCTCCTGTGGGCATGCTCATCACAGGCAATAGCAGCCCTGCTCTGCAGACTCTGGAATGACTCTTTTAGCGCATGCATGATATGTATATTTCTTGCTTGATTTTTTTGGCTTGCTGAACTGCTGTTTCTCCCTGTTGTAAGCAGAACAGACCATTTATAAATCAAATCATGTCATTCTTCCACTCAGATTCCTTTAATGGTCTTTCATTTCCTTAAAAATTAAAGGACAGAGTTCTTTTGGTGACCTTCAGGGCTTTTCCCTTTGCCTTCCTGCCCTCACTTCCTGTTACTCTTCCCCTCATCATGTACTGGCTTTCACAGACTTTTGCTCTTCTGCACGCAGAGATGGAGCCTGCGGACCTCCAGCCTTCGCTTGCTGTTCCCCCTTTTGTGATGCTCTTCCCTGTGTCTTCAAGGCTTGCTCTCCTGTCTCCAGCTTGTGCTAAGAGGCCACCCTCTGAATGCAGCATTGCCACCCTCCCAAATGGGTGAACACAGTCCTCCACCTGCTCCCCACTGCCCCTATCACCTGTGTCCAATGGACATGCTTAGATGATTTTACTTTTTGGGGTGACGCAGGTAATGCATATAGAATATAAATGTTCTGAGTACAGAGTGTGACTGTTTTGTTTGTGTGCTCTTTGTATCGTAATATATTTTTTAGATGAATGAAGACGTGAAATTTCAGTGTTGTGCAGTTGTTCTTAGGCATGTAATATGTAAATACAGTGTGTTAACCGTGAAGTAGGAAGTGCTTGTTCTTCAGGAGGCCTCCTCACTTCTTACATTCCCTTCCTTTTCCCTTAAGGATTGCATTTTCATTAAGGATTGCAGGTGAGATGCTTGAGTCTTTTTTTTTTTTTCCCTTTGTATCTTTCTTACCTTTGGGAAGTTGGTTACCAAGTTACAGTAACCAGGACAATATGTAGTGCAAATGAAGGAGATAATTTGCACCACTGGGTTTGATAACAGACTCATGGGAAGATAATCAGGGTGGTAGATGCTAAAAGCATATTGAAAGGTAATAGGCCAAGAGCTAAAGTGCTTTACCTGGCATACGTGGGGCTCTGAGTTTGAACCTAGCACTTAAAAAAAATAGTATGTCTATATTAACAATATTTCTTTAGTCAAATGATTGTCTATCATATGACTGATACTTATTTTTTATTTTTGTTTTTAATATAATAATCAGGCAAATTTAACAGCTGTTAATTTTGATGAGAATATAGAAATAAGTTTTTATCCTTTTCAGTTCTGAACTGCTATTTACTGATTTTTTTTTTTAAATAAGTTACCAGTCTTATAAAATTCTGATTCTAGCAAACCCATACTCAAAGCAATACATGAGCAAGCTTTCAGAGGCATATGCTTTGTTCTGAGACGTTCTGGGGTTGATTCTAGCTAGTTATTGTATAAGTCAGTACCATTACTTCATCTTAAGTGTTCCTCCATATAAATAGATCCAAAGCCAGAATACCACTCTGCCAAAAATCTCTGTGTAGACTTCGGACTGAGAGTGAAGCCTGCCAGGATTGAGAATAGTGTAGTCGCCGAAGCACCCCATCACTGGGGCAATGCAATCATATGTGAGTCTGGAATTGAATGTGGTAAACAAGATCTTTCACTAGATAAGAGCCACCAACAAAGAAAATTTCTCCATAAATTATTAGTGTTCCTTAACATTCATTTCTCTAAACATATTTTGAAGTCTGTTGTGCTTTGATTTCATGTTTTAATTTGAGCAACTGTGGGTCAGGTAATGTACGGCAAAGGTAATACTCTCTTTTGTTCTTTGCACTATGAAGAGCTTTGTCTTATTATATTAACAATATGCTTGCTGATTTAAAGATGGGCAGGACTAGTGCTGTTAGATGCACAGATGCTGTTATTGAATGCAGCTATTTTCTGCCACAGAAGGACCATATGGTAGGCACTTGTTTTTCTTTCTGGTTGATGTGATTAGATTACTAAAATGAAAGGTTACTGTATTTAAAGACTGTCCTAGTATTTGTCTGCTTTTAATTGACCTTAAGGAATTAAATGTGTGAAACTATTATAAATAGCCTTCTGAATAGCTTTGGAGGAGAAAGACTTCATGTAAGTTACCTTTATGGTTTCTGTGACAAAGCGCCTGACCTGAAGTAGCCTCAGGAAAGACAAGTTTATTTTGGCTTAGAGCTCTCCAGGATATAGTCCATCGTGGGAGGGAAAGCACGCTATGCAAAGAGAGAAGGTGCTGGCCACATTGTATCTGCAGTCAGGAACTGAGGCTGATGGCTGCCAGTGCTCAGCCTGTCTCAGTTCTGTCCTCTCTAGGACTCCAGCTCATGGAGTGGAAACACATTCAGTCTTCAGTTCTTCCTCAGTTCCAGTTTTCTGGGAACATACCAAGGGGTATGCTTCCATGGTGATTCTAAGTCCAGTCAAGTTGTCCATGGAGATGAACCGTTGTATACATCTTCATGCAAAAGCTGCATTTTGGATTATTTTTATGAAAAGTTTTGTAATTTGAAGTAGTCAAGCTACAAACCATAGTCTCATCAAACCAAATATTAGACAGAGTAGTCTATTTATGTTAATACTGGAATAACAGAGGACAGCATTTTATGTTTTTAAAGTCATCTGAAAGTGGGCCTGAAAGATGTCTCTGGGATACAGGCACTTGCCATGTAAGCCTGGTAGCCTGAACTCAAAGCCTGTAACCCATGGTGGAAGGAGAAGACTGATTCTCCAGGGCTGTTTTCCCTCTTCCATGTGTGCACCATTGCACGTGCACCCCCACATCTCTCTCTCTCTGTCTCTCTATTCCACACACACACACACACACACACACACACANNCACACACACACACACACACACACACACACACACACACACACACACACTATAAATTTTTTAAAAATCTGAAAGAGAAATGAATATACTGTACTATAGCTTTAAAAACTTTATACGATAGAATTTTTTGTTTGTTTTCTAGTTAATACAAAAAATTCCATTCTCATGTTAGGATTAAAACAATAAGTTTAAAACTTAAACCTGGCATTTCTGAATATTTGTCTATTTAAGAGAACACAGTTAGACAGACCAGAGCAAACTGTAGTCCATTACTATAAAGAAGGCTATGTTAAAGATTTTATTGACTTTCCCCAGTGTCTGGCTGCTCTCCGGCCTTCTGTTTGATATTGGGTATGTTTGGATTCTGGCTGGGTTACTTGCTGCCTTTTGCCCTGTTGCTTATCTCAGCCCTGGATGGACATCTGGTGCAGCTGTGGGTCAGGCCAGGCGTGCTCTGTCCTTCTCATAACCTAGTGAGCACATAGTGTCTTGACTTCTGGCTCTCTTTTCACTGCATTCCTCACTAGTATAGCTTAGAGGGCCTTACATTCTTAATAACATGCTGATTATCAGATATCACATGGGTTTAGTATGCTTGGAAGTTTCTACTGGATATAGTTTAACTAGTATGTGCTTGGACTTTAAAAAGTGTTCAGGTCAGGTGTCTGGATACACTAGTGTCTTCTCCTATCTCAGGGTTCTGTATTGGAGAAAAATCTGTGTGAGCTTGATCAGTGAGGCCTACTTTCTCTTCTGACCTCTGAATATTGGCTTCTGGAAATGAGGTGAGGAGAGGAAATGCTTGGGGCACCCAGTTTTAAATGGGTCTTCATTAAAAAACTTTTAGGAAATTGCTTTTGCTTCATTTATTCATTCCCTACACTCGTGCTTCTCAACAAGTTTGAAAACAAAGAGAAAAGTAGAGACAGAATAAGTAAAAGCCTAGAATTGTCCCAGGTGCACACTTAACAAATTCTGGTGAGCACTGCTAAAGCTATGGGCTGAGCTCATGGCCTGGATTTCTTCCTTGACTTCCAGTTTGTTCTTTATTCCTTGAAGTCAGAGAAACCCAGTATGGAAACAAAGGTAGGAACCACTGACGTGTGGTGTGGGAGAATTGTCTGTAATCTGTCAATCATGTTTTAAATAAACGCTGNTAAGCTCCAAGAGCTAATAAGTAGCCTGACCTAATGGGCCAATCAGCTTTATAAATTAAAGAGATCTCTGTGTGATTTTCTTTGAGGCTTGCTGACTGTGGGGTACTGGGTGGGACAGAAACCCCAACAAACAGGCCCCCGCTCATGTTACATACGTGCTGGAGACTTCTGTGAGGCCCATCATCTCCCAGAGTGTTCTCTAGTCAAGTGCCAGCAGTTTCTTACAGGATTCTTTCCACTGTGGTGCATGGCCAGAATTTTGATTTAGTGAAATGTAGAGGATCATGATTAGATATTTGTTTTTACTTTTTTATTTTAAAAATTTTATATTTGTACTGTATTTTTAAAAAAGTGACGTAATAATATATCATAGGCATACATCTTTGTCCATAGGTTTATGGATGAATCATACCCTATTGTATATGGAGGACAAGAAACCTAAATAGGCTAAGCCAAAGGGAATTTCAAAGTCTGTTATATAGAACTAAGATTAGATTCATTTTCTATGTCTGTGAAGGTAGAGCTAGGTAGATGGGCCTATTCTAATTAGAAGTTAACAGAAATTAAATTTGTTTTCTTAGCAGAGGTAGGATGACCTTCAGATAGAGATGTTATAGTGGATACTTCTGCCTTGGTAGGATTTTCAATCAGGTGTTGGGGTGATCTTTTGAGTAACTTTTTGAACTACAGATTTCTAGTAATGTAATGAATATGTAATCCTGGAATTCACCCCAAACCTTTAACTATTGAATGGGCTTGTGGTATCCCAGTGATCACCCAATTTTGAGAACAACAGAACTCAAGATCATATTCACAGACCCTTCCAGGAAGTTGTAAATGGCCATAAACTTAGTTAATCTTTAAGATCGAAATTGTATCGGATTTTCTTCTCTTGTAGTGAAGCATTATATCTGCGTTGCTGATCTGCTGAAGTGATATCTTTTCAGACACAGAAAACTGTCAAGAGAGTCAGACATGGTGGTGCACATGTCTAGCTGCAGCTAGCTCGGAAGTTGAGACATGAGTAGAAGTTGAACCAAGGGGTTCCAGGCAGCAGAACAAAACACACTTTAAAATCCAACAGGTGTAAGTGATAGCTAGTGTACTTTTGAAAGATGTTGGCAGTCCCTTAGTCAAAAGTTAAGCATTTTAAGGTGATAGAATTCTCCTTTTTGGCTTAGTGCATATACAGCTGTTAGTTTCTTGCTTTATTACAAAACTAATATATTTGGTTTCATTTGCACAAGTTTTATATTTAAAAATTATTGCAAGGATAAATTGCAAGCAGTTGATTTTACTAATTTTTAGCAAGAACAGAAAAAGTTACAGTAGAATGTATGTGCACACCCACATGCACACATACACATGCATGCACATGCATGAGGTTCTGTACCTTAATACACACTGAGTACACATTGTGAGGGACAGAAATCATTACAGCATAAATCTTCAACAATGAAGTGTTCATTAGTGAGATAATTTTCCTGTACATCTGTCCCCATTTACCTCCAGCCAGCAGCTCTTCTGAGTCTGTCCTTTGAATCTGTCTGGTCTTTTAGGCTGACTCAGAGTGGCCGGCATTGGATAATATGATGCAAACACAAATACAAACTAATTTCAGTGTCCAGTTGCAATTCTGAAAAAGAAGTGGGATTTCTCGAAGACAGTGAATGTGAAGGAGAAGGCGCACAGCCACTGACAGAGAGGATCTGGCAGAGTGAGACCCAGTTCCCAAATGAAGGAAATGTAATCAGGGTTGATAGGCATCTCAAAGGGGAGTAGTGGAGAGCATGTTTAAGGATTAAGAGCTTTTGAGAAATTGATGTCTTTGACTGAGATTGCATCTGGGAGGGTGCAGTTCTCAGAAGCAAAGTTTAACTTAGACCTAGTCTTTCAGCAGCTCTGTTTGCTGAGAGACAAGAAAAAGCAGGTATGAATGTATTGATGGATGGGTGGAAGTACTACTGAGCATTAGCAGAAAACCCTAGCTTTTCTGGTTGGCTTTTAAATGAAGCTGTTTAAAAATAGCTCTCAGGGATAGCCTCATACAAGGTTGTAGTTCTTAGATGCCCAAGTAGTTCAGAATTGTGACGATTTTAGCTGTTACCGTTTGTGACTCTCATGGGTCTTTGTTGCCTAGAGTACCATTAATGTCTTAGCCTAGAGTTCAGGTGATTAAAATCAAGACTGGTAGGCACAATTACATTGTATGTTTCATAAAAATCTTCTTTAGGATATGATTCAAACGATCTCTATGTGATGATATTAACAGAACCATAGTTTGTGGCTGCCAGAAGTGTGTCTGCTCTAGCCATATAGGAATACAGATCCTAATCCAGTTAAGGGAGAAACCAAGAATCATTTGTTTCTGTTGGGCCTTTGCTGCTGTCACTCTTGACAGCCTTTGGCCTTTGTGATCATCATTTCTAATTTTGACGTTTAAGCAGATTATTCAAACAATATGTTTGGAGTACAGGTATTTTGAGAAGAAGGTAGACAGTTATTTAATGGCTTAAAATATGTGTATCCATTTGAAGAACACAATTCCTCCAAACACTGGGCTGAAGTGTTAGGTATTATTGACAGGAAAATGGTATGCCTTCCTAGCTGACTCTTAATTGACCTCAGACTAAGGAAAACTCTTTCTTAGTCTCTTAATAGGATTTGAACTTTAGAAATTATTTTGTTTATTCACTAAGAGGGATAGAAAACCAATATTATGAATAAAGTAGGGGGTCATTGGTCATAGCCTATATATAGATAATAAAAAAGAATTCCATGGATTAATTTATGCCAGTGAACGTGGCAAATGAAATGGTCAAGTTCCTTAAGAGGGCATATTAGTGAAATGGACACAAGGAGAAATTAAGGAATCGTAACAGTGCCATGTGTTAAAGCATGTGAAACCACAAACCTTTCCAAACAGAAGGTTCGAAATCCATTTGGTACATTGGTGTATTTAAGGCATACATCTATCTAACTATATATCTTATATATTAAACATGTCACATATTTAAGGAAGAAAAGATTCTATAAGCCAATTTTTTTACAAAGTCAAAAAATAGAGGTAGAGAGAATTTTTCTGACCTCCAGTTTATGAGGCCATTGTAGGCCTGTCCAGATAAATACACAAGAAAAGGAATTCATATTAACAGCTGTCATGTGTAAATTCTGCAAGGCTATTAGCAAATCAGATCTAACAATAAAGTGAAAAGGGTAATATGCCACAAGTAATTTTGAATTATTTTAGAAGTGAACGTTTATTATCAAAAATGAATTAGCGGGCTGGAGAGATAGATGGCTCAGAGGTTGAGAGCATTGCCTGCTCTTCCAAAGGTCCTGAGTTCAATTGCCAGCAACTACATGGTGGCTCACAACCATCTGTAATGGGGTCTCGTGCCCTCTTCTGGCCTGCAGGCATACACACGGAATATTGTATACATAATAAATAAATATTTAAAAAAGAGAAAAAAATGAATTAGCAACAACTCAAGGGAGTTCTTGTGATTATATCAGTAGATGCAAAGTATTTGACACAGTGTAAGTCAGAAAGCTGGGAATATAATGACACTTGCTGAATTTGATGGGAGAACAGTTGTCAGACTTGGGGTCTGGTCCTTGCAGGCTTACAGTGTAAGTCAGCAGAGGAGCTAGACGGGAGAAAGAAGAGGAATGAACCACTTCTCAGAATGCATTTATACACATAGAAAACCATAAGGGATGCACCCCAAATGCCTGCTAGAACTAACTAGTAATAGTTTCAAACTTAGGGATGCAAGGCGGTTATGTAGTAGGCTTTGTATTTCTGTGTGCTGACAACAGCTAGTGAATGAGACTTAAAAGTGAGCTTTCTTTTAATGTTTGAAGGGGAACTAAATGGAGAGTTAGCCACAAACTGCTCTGTTAGATTCAATTTAGTTACACTTAAATCTCTAGCAGGCTTTTTGCTGTTGTTTGCTGGTTTTTTGTTTGTTTGTTTTTGTTTTTGTTTCTGAGACAAGGTCTCTATACGTGGCCCTGTCTGTCCTAGCTCTGACTCTGGCTGGCCTCTAACTCACAGAGATCCTATGCTGGGACTGTGTGTTTTACCACACCCAGCCTTTAAGAAGAGAACTAAATAAGGTGATTCTAAAAGGTATGTGAGTATGCAAAGGACAAACTGTTGCTAAAGCTTTAATGACTGAAAAAATAGGACTTTGGAAGGCTTACAGTATCATACTGACTTAAAGCCATGGAAATCCAGACAGTACAGAATTAATATTATCTTGATGTCTGCAGGAATGAAGGTGACTCGAGAGTGGGAGACCTGTTCATCCTTCCATCCTCCATCCATTCAGATGCACTGAGGAAAGGATAGTGTTCTCAACAGATGGAAATACATACAGAAAAAGGAGTACAAAAGTTATTACAACATTGATCACTGGTGTGAATATGAAAGCTGATTATAAAGCTCCAATAAAGCAGCAGAGTGGGCAGAGGTTTCTGAGAAATGACCCAAAAAATATTTGCTAGAAGAGAAAAACAGTGATTATTTCTACTTTATCTGAATAAAAACTTCTATTTTTGCAAAATGCAATTAAGAAAATGTTTTCTGGCTGCACAAAGTGGTGCAGCCTTTAATCCCAGCACTCGGGAGGCAGAGGCAGGTGGATCTGTGTGATTTTGAGGCAGCCTGGTCTACAGAGTGAGTTCCAGGAGAGCCAGTGCTACACAGAGAAATCCTGCCTTGAAAAACCAAAATAAATAAATAAACAAAGAAGCAAACATAAATAAATGCTTTTTGAAAACAGAGATGGGGAGGAGAGCTTTGCAGAATCTGTTTTGAATGAAGGGATTGCTTCTAGAATCCATATAGAAAATTCTTAGAATACAACTATGAGACAGTCTACTTTTAAAAATGGGCAAAAACTGAAGCACAAGACAAGATAAATGGAAAACACATGCAGACTTGTTCATCATCATTAGTAATGGGGACATTCGTTTGTAGCATTAGCTGTTCTCTGTCGCAATGGAGTTTGCTGCTGTGATCTGCCTGCACTCAGTCAACTCTGAGAGAGCAGTTTGTGGGGACTTCTCTTTTTAGGTTCTCTCTGAAGCACTAAAATAATATTGCTGTTATTTTTTAATCTTTATTTTATGTTAATTGGTGTTTTGCCAGCATATATGTCTGTTGTGAGGGTGTCAGAAGCCCTGGAACTGGAATTACAGGCCGTTGTGAGCTGCCTTGTGGGTGGGAATTGAACCTTTATCCTCTAGAAGAGCAGGCAGTGCTCTTAACCATTGAGCCATTTCTCCAGCCCTATTGCTGTTACTTTTCAATTTCGTTTTCCAGTTATTCATTACTACCACATAAGAATGAAGGATTTTGTGTAGCAACTTTGCATACTCAGAATGTAAAAATTTCACTTTTTGGCTGCTAACCTATTAGAATGTCAGAATTCTAATCAGAATACCAAGTATTGTTTGGGGGAAGAGCAACTGACCTCTCACATTTTGTAGCTGACATGATGACACAACCATGGAGGAAGACCTTTTGCCACCTGTCAGAAATTCAGGCACTCATTCACTATGCAGCCCACTCTAGCTAATAATTTTTATAATCTTGAGACAGAGTCTTGCTGTATTGTTAATAGCCCTGCCTAGCCTATTGCTTGCTACATTGCCCAGAATAGCCTTGAACTCAAGATAATCTTTCTGGCTCAGCTTCTCAGATTCTGAATTTACAGGCATGCAGCATGTGTCTCTTTTTAGCTGTTTATAGTCTTAATATCTAGCATCTTCAAATTTGAAATAGCCCATGTGTTTACCAACAGATGAACCAGAAAGTAAATTTTAATGTATTATATAGTAGAGTACTACTCAGACTTAGAATGAACTGATACTTGCAACCACATAGATGTATCTCACAAAGTAAGAGAAGCTAGATGTGAAAGAGTGGATATAGACACATATATGTACACACACACACACACAGTTCCACTTATAGGAAATCCTAGAACTAGGGGAAATAATCTCTAGTGATGTAGAGTGGACTATTGGTCACATGGGGGAAGACTGATTGCAGAGGTCCAGAGGAACCTGGGGTAACCAGGTCTTGTGTGGTTGTGGTATTTATGTGTATACATATATTTGCGAAGATCAATTGTGCATTCAATGGGCACATTTTGTTCTGTGAATTAGACTTAAGCAAAATGTATTTGAAAAGAAAAATGTTTGACAACATGAAAGTGTGGTAAGGCTGTGCAGTAGCAAGCCCTGATACAGTGCCGAGTTCCGTCTGAAACAGCACACTTAGACCAAAGCCTTGGTGGCTTTCTGTGAACACCAGCAGATACCCACCTTATGATCCACAATTTTTATTCCCAGATAAGGTCCCAAGGGAAAGAAAACAAATGTCCACAGGAGTGTTCACAAGGGCTTGCTCCTCCCATACTGGAAGCACCGCACCTCTCTGTCTGTAGGAAAGCAGATAAAGCCTGTGGTATGGTTGTACGTCAGCAGGATGTATGGATATGAAAATATCCTGAACAGAAGAAGTGGACAGACAACAGGGCCCAGCGCTATGATTGCAGAACTATTATATGGTGATAGAAAAGAGAACTGAGTTTGCTTTTGTGTGTGAAGGCCAGGGCATCATTAGGAGGCACACAGGAAACTTGCAGGGTAATGGGAACGTTTTGTATCTTCATGTATGTGTGAATGGCGTAGGCACATGAACTTGGAAAATCAAATAAATATAGGTTCAAGAACTATGTGAAGCTGTATATACCTAAGTAAAAGATTAAATATTTGGCTGGGAGATGGGTCAGTGTGTAAAGCACTTGCCATGAAAGTCTTAGGCGTATTAGGACAAGGTTTTGGACCCCTCCACACACGCTCTTGTAAATGCTGGATGGGCATAGTGGCCTCTAACTGCGTTCATAGTTCTCAGGAAGTTGCAGAGACTTGTGGTTCTGGGAGCAAGCTGACTAGCTAAACAAGCCCAAGGAGGGAGCTCTGAGATTAAGTGAGAGACCCTGCCTCAATATCTCAAGTGTCTTCTTTTATCCCTTTCCATTTGAAGTTAACCTCTGGCCCCCACATGCACAGACATAGGAGCACGAGCCCACTTCCCATGCATTCACATAGATCTGAACACATACATGTATGAACACATGTGCATGCACAAAAAAGAAAAAGCTATGCTAAGTATAACAGTAAAATGCAAAATGGTGGAAAAGGAGGCTGTGTAGAAACTGAAGACTTTATTAGAATGGTTGTGTAAGCACCAAGTCCCCACTTAGTGCTTAACTGTGCCTCCTGGATGTGAAAATAAATATTTTTAAAAGGAAGAAAATGAAAATAACGTAGTTTCTATTATTCTTAAGTTCTAAACTTAAGAAGTGTTTTCTTTTTAAAGAAAGGATAGTTAAGGGAGTTACTGTAGCTCTCAGGAATCTGAAACTAAACCTTACACTTAATTTGTATCTCCTACATATCAGCCAGCTTCTTATATCCTAATAGTGTGACAAAATTTATCAAATTTTGGTTTTCTCTAGAACAAATATTTTTTAAGAATTTCTTTTATTTCCTTAACTGCAGTCGTTAAGAAAGCATAGTGAGTTGGGCGGTGGTGGCGCACACCTTTAATCCCAGCACTCAGGAAGCAGAGACAGGCGACTCTCTGTGAATTTGAGGCCAGCCTGGTCTACAAGAGCTAGTTCTAATTAGAATGGGCTCCAAAGCTACAGAGAAACCCTAACTAGAAAAACTAAAAAAAAAAAAGGAAAGAAATCATAGTGAAACTATACAAAAATTGAAAAATTACATATACTATAGGTGGTGCTTCAGTTGTAAGAAACTGATACTTTACATTGAGACTGAACCTTGATTCTTTTGGAGGTGGAAATAAGTAAGTAAACTCTGAATATCATTTTTAAAATGTGGGATTAAATTGTTAGTTATTCCACTTAAATGCTATGAGTTAGATTCTTTGCAGGAAACTGTATTTTATAATGTTTTCTTTGGTTATGCTCAATAATTGTTTTAGCTTTTTAATGGCTTGAGGACTTAAGATTTAAGATGTAATTTTTTATTTTTAAAAATATTTAATATTCATACATGCATATAATGTGCTTTGATAAAATGCATCCTTCATTCCCTCCTTTTCAGTTCCTCTCATCCCCCACCCCCAACTCTTTCCCCTTGACTTCATGTGCAGCTTGGCTGGGGGAGGGGCTCATGAAGTCCCACTCTGTCTGAAGGGCTATTGCCAGTTCATGGCTGTTGAAAGAAGAGTCAGTTTTCTTCAGGGTTGCTTCCAGTAGGTGGTCCTCCACCCATACATATATATGCAGTACTAAATGGACTCAGTGGTATTCAGTTTAAAAAGGAGATCACACTTTAACCGTTTTTAAGGGCATAACTTGGTACACTATGCACATTCATAATTTTCTGTAATCATCCCTATTTCTAGGGTCTTTTCATCCCACCAGAGTGAAACCCTGCCTACTGTCCCTAGGCTCTGGTCCCCTGTGCCGATCCTTGGTAGTCTGTGCTGTCGGCAGCATTTGTCCATTGCTGTCTGGCCACCTCCCTTAGCACAGCACTTTCATGCTTCACCCACACTGTGGGTGTTAGAATTCCATGTCCTTCTGTGGTGAGCGGTATCCTGCTGAGGAACATGCCATAGCTTTTATGCATTCGGTTGTTTATGGTTGCTTAGGCTGTGAATAACGCCATTGTGAACGTACTACACAGGTTATCTGTTTGAATTCCTGTCTTCTTTCAAGAATAGAACTGGTGACAATTTCAGGCAGGTAGGACAGTGTGGCAGAGGCAAATGTGAGAGAATGAGTAAAGTTCAGAACAAACCAAAAATGTATGAAGGAGAACTGTTAAGTACACGGTAGTACAGAATTTAATTTCCAGATGAGGTTTTCACTGTCACGTCATCCAGTGATGATGCAGGGAACAGGCTCCAGTGTTTGAACAAGTCTTTGCTGCGTTCCATTCCAGCTCAGACCTGTTTTTGGCTCACGAGGGCACTGTGCAAGGAATCTCTGTTATAGTCTCCATCCAGTATCTGACTTTTTAAAAACACCCAGTCTCTAGTAACAGGAAGCCAGTGGTGTTTGTTTTGTCAGCCTGGATCATCTGTTAGTTCTCACAGAGAGAGTGTTTGAGGACGGAGAAAGTTTAATATTAGTGATAGTATTTTCAGTTCTTCCTTTCTAGTGAGTAAATTTTAATTGAATAAATTTGGTTTTGTTGTCTTCTTTTACTTAACCTTTTTTCCTCCCATCTCTTTTTACTGCTAGTTTATAACCTACAATCTGCTGGGGACTTATTAGTGACTATTTGACTTTTCTGTAAATGGAACAGGCACAGTCATTAAAAATAAATTTACTTCTGTTTGATTAGTTGTGTACAGTTTTAGACACTTGCTAGTCAAGTTACTTAATTAAGCAGGATGGGATACTAGTTAGATTGTTTTGTCTTCAGGTAAAAGTATAGACTATGAGAACAGATTTAAATAGTTGGGGTAATTACATTAAAGACTTTAAAAAAATCTGTGTGTATGCGTGCTCCACTGTGTGCAGGTGTTGAGAAAGCAAGAAGAGGGCGTTGGATCCCCTGGAGATGGAGTTACAGGCTGTTGTGAGCTGTCCACCACTGTTTCTTGTCCTCTGGAAGAGCAGGATGAACTCTTAACCAATAAACTGTCTTTCCAGCACCCAGGGAATTAAGTTTTTGCAAAGGATGATTTGAGCTATTGTTAAATAGCCATATAGCTTATGTCTTGTGTTTGTTGTTGTTTGTTTGCCTCTAAGTGTGTACATCAGAAAAACGTAATCGTTGGTCTGCTTTCTAGCATAGAGCATGTAATTGCATCTGTTTTCAGGTTTATTTCACCACCTTTTAATACTTGTTCCTACTGTACTGTAGACATGGATGCTGTTGACATTTGTTAGCTGTAGTTTGTTTAGTCTCAGAGTACTGGTTAGTTCTTTGTGAGTTCTAGACTGGAATAGCTGTTTCCTATGAGACAAAGAACATCTTAGACAGTTTCATAGTTCTGAAGAAAAAGCCTTAACATTCACAGCACTTAGCCCCCACAGCATTCCGGGAAGGCGTGCATGACTGTGTGCATTTTCAAGGTGGAAACAGGTTCAGAGAGCTTAATTAACAAGGCCAAGGCCACACAGATCTATAGCTATCTTATTTCTACTCATTTCTTCAGAGTGGTGAATTGCACATGGTGTTTTCCCGAGGAAAGCCCATGTTGAGTTTAAACCTGACCTAACCTCCCTCCTTGGTGGGACTAAGGTCCTTAGACCTTAGAGCTCGCCACCTTGACTTTGCAGCAAGTAGTGTAGCCGTGGTTCCTTGAACTCAGAAGATGGCCAAAGTCCGTCATGTCTGTTCACGTTCACTGTGCTGAAATAGCTTTCTCACGTCTCACATCCCTGTAAGTCCTACGTTTCCTTCAAGCCTGCGGCAGAGCACAGTGGCTTAGAAGCCTTTTTTCTGACCTCACTGACCTCAGGTAGAAAACAGTTTTCCAGTCCCAAGGTGGATAGTATTGCTTTTGGTTGACACTTTCTCTCTCTCTGGACTCCTGCTGTCATTTTCCTTATTTTTAGTATTGAGTAGATCTGTAACTTAATTCTTTCAGAGTTCAGAAGGTCTTAGATCTTAGAAGTGGTGCAGAGTCTGGCTGTGAACTGTGTTGTGTGAGTGTTTGCATTCATGGATAAACACAGACTTAGAGCCTATGGTCAGCTCAAGTCAGGCTTTATTTACTGCCAATGTGTTAAACATGTTTTCACTTTCAGGGCTGTTTGAAATTTAGGATAGGCTATATAATTATAAGTGCAGATCGACTGCTATTTTAGAAAACCTATCTAGTAGTCACATGATAATTTATGACTTTTCCTCTTTTTTTTGAAAACAAATTAGTATTGATTACCTTAGAGGTGATGTGAGTGTGTGGGTATTGGCTGCCAATTGATCCATCATTAACAGGTAGATGTGACCCTATCTTTCAAAGGTTATTATTATACTTTGATTTTTTGGTCACTGGTGACCTTTTCAGTTTTTTCCTAAGTCCTTTAGACACAAACCCAATTATCACTGGTGGTTTTCTTATTTTCTAGTTCAATTTTATGTGCTATTTTAGCCTAAGATATGGAATCAACCATTGTTTCAAGATGTCCTAGTATCTTTTAGTAGACACAGTATTTCAAGACCTCACTTTCTCTTAGAGATAGATGTTCATTCCTAAAGAGTTGACGTTGAGGCTTTTTTCATAAACATACACACTCATGTTCTATAACCTTCTATACTTATCCAGACCAGGACAGCAGCAACAATATTGCTGTAGTATTGTTATTAAACTATAGGCCTATCTGCTGCCTTTGGGGGGGGGTAATGAGACTATAAGTCATACTATTTCCTTTTAAATTCAGGGTTTTGAGAGTGTTGTTGTTTGAGACAAGGCCTCACTGTGTAACCGTGGCTGTCTTGGAACTCACTATATAGATCAGGCTGGTCTATAACTCACAGAGATTCTCTCTTGCCTCTGCCTCTTGAGTGCTGGGATTAAAGGTGTGCCACCACACCTGGCAGGCTTAGGCGTTTTTGTTTAACCTCTTTGGTATTTCATTCCATTCCTCTTTACCCCCAGAGAACTCATTTAATTTTATCCCAAACAGCATATATAGCAATCTGGGGGGAAAAAGTGCCTGATGAGTGTAACTACTGAGAAATTACATTTTTTCCTATTCTTTCTCTGCCACCCTTCCCATTTTTTTTAAAAAGAAGTTGTATTATGTCTGCCTTGTCAAACTAACAGGGATTACAGGTCCTCTTTCCCCTTTTAAACTGTCATTTAGTGTTGATTCTAAAATAGCCTGGTGTTAAATATTCATCTCTGTTTCCCATGCCCTGCTTCTTCTTTTGTTTTGACCTTGAGTCCTTCTTTGTAGTCAACACGGGCCTGTGATTTACTTTGTAGCCCAGGCTGGCCAGGTTACAGATATGAGTCACCACATCTGGTTGTTTTAGTCATTTTGATTGTCTAGAGTTTGTTTTCTGATAGGTTCTGTGGGAAAGTCTAGGACACAGAATTCCTAGAGTTCTTACAAATTTGTGGATATTACAGTGGAAAGCTCTACCCTGGGCAGTTTCTGGATTTATTTTCTTTCTGGAAATGTCTTAAAACTGATGCTGCAGGTTTGTTTTTGTTGTGGAAAAGTCAAATGGCCATTTAATTTTATTTCCATAAGCACTTTACCCTTTCTGCCTCAGTTAGTTGGTTATTTTTCATTGCTGTGATAAATACCATGACCAAAAGTGACTTATGGAAGAAAGACTTTATTTCAGTTTCCAATTCATGGCAGAGAGTCCATGATGGTGGTGGAGGCAGAGTAGCAGACAGCCAGAGCCAGATGCTGACAATTTCATATTCCACTGTAAACCCTAAGCAGAAAGCAAGCTGGAAATGATGTGTGGGTTTAAATTTTCAAAGCTTCCCTCCAGTGATGCATTCTTCATCAAGGATCCAATGCAAAGGTTTCACAATCTCCCCAAACAGCACCACCAGATGGGGACCAAGAATTCAGATATAAGAGCTTATGGGGACATTGCTCATTCAGAGCACCACAGTGGCTCCCATCTCATTAATGTAATGATGGCATTCTGAGGGCATTCCCTTTCAATTTCAAATGTTTTTGTTTCAGGAAAGCATTTATGAATTGACTCCTTGTACATACTCTTCTGCTTCTCTGGGATTCTTAATGAACTCTGCTGTGTGTACATTGAAACTTTCCTCCTATTTTCAGTGATTACCACATTCTCTTATGTCTCCTCTAGCTTACTGTTTGCTTCTGATTTTGTTTCTTTTTATTCTTTTGAGTTTTATCATCTCATTTCTTAGTTTGTGTAGTTTGAAAGGAAGTTTATCTGACAAACTGCTAATTGGTGTAAGCCAATTCTAATTCACCTTCCATGTCCTGTAGAACTAGTGGGAACATACTTTGAGAAATGGTGCTGTATCCTGACAGAAAGCAACAGTTGGAAGTGATGTAGCCTGTGTAATCTGTGTTTAACTTTGGTTTAAAATATTCTTTTGTTAATCATGTGGAGCAAGATTTCAGAAAGGTGTGACAGAATGGTTGAGAGACCAACCTAGGAGAAAGCTTACGGGAGTCTAGCTCAGCGGGAGGCAGTTGAGTAAGAAAGGGACAGTATTTTAGAAGTGACAGATTTAATAACCAGCTAGAGAGAGAAGGGACTCTAGGATGACTGTTTTCTGTTTTAGTAACCAAGGGCTTGAATTGAGCTGTCGTTATGTAGATTTGGAGATTCTTGGTGCTGGGAGTTGGGAGAGGGAAGATAATGAGCTCTGTTCAGGGCCTGTAGTGCAAGGCATCTAGGTACCCAGGCTTAACTAGGGCTCAGTCATGCAAATGGGGGCTTGGGAGAAAGAGTGGTGTTGGAGAGGGTTGAAAGTAATTCATAGTCATGAGCCTGGAGGATGACATCATCTAGGGAGAGCATAAGAAAGGAGAAAGTGGGTCAAGGAGAGAATTCTAACTTAGATAAGAAGGGAAACCAGCCTCAGAATGATTAAGTGCTATATAATCTTGTTATGATTGTTCATGCTAAAAGGTCCATGCAGGTGTTACTCATTTTACAAAAGAATGGTTTGGAGTTCAAAGGTTAAAGCATTTGCTCCTTGTACTTCTAGCAGTCTGTGTGGCTTGAACCCTTGCTTCTCACTTCTACCTGGCCTCTTGATAGGCAAGGAGTTTCGGAAACATTGCACAAGTGGCAGTGTGCTGCCTAGGGTGAGAGATATGGAAGGTGTTAGCAGTGTGGGGTCCTGCTGAGAGATTAAGGAGGATGAGTAAAAGCCACCGATTCTTGTGTTGGAGTTGGTTTGCTGTGGGGTGTAGCTAGTATGGTTAGTTTATTGCACCACTTTGTTATGTCGTGCTTTTATTGACTAAGTAAATGCCAGCTCATGATTCTCCAAAAGAAGAAACCAGTAATTGTTAGAAAAACGAAGTGATGCTAAATACAGACTAAGACTGTTATGAGACGGCCCTCCTGCATGATGTAATACAGCATTCTAGTGCTTTGGAGGGTGACGCAGCTCAGACAGGAAGGGGAGGGGAACACCTCTGAGCGCTTCACTGCAGAGGGAGCACTGCTTGCTGACAAAAGCTGAGTCAGAGGATGGAGACTGCGCTATAGGCAGACATGGCCCAGTTCAGGCTGCTGGATTGCATGATCAACCACAACTGGAGTTTACTCTGCAATCTGTACTGTGCTTGGAGTGGCCAGGTTTGTCTGATGGATACATACTTTTGCTTTTTTAATTTGAGGCTGCTGTGACTGTAGAGCAGAGTGGAAATGCTTGATCTGAGAACATAGTCTTGTTGAAGTCAGCTTTTGTTACTTTTTGATGAATTAGTTTTGTTCACATAGCATATGATAAATCTGATGATCTGAATTACTCTAAGATTTGAGTTCACCGAAGGAAAACACAAATGATACTGTTTGTAGAGCATTCCGTAGTGGGGGGGGGGAGTGGAAATGAATTCCTTAACACAAAACTAGTAAATATGAAAACAGTACAGTTGTAAAAGAAGGCAAACATCACAGCTTTTCCAAGGAGTTTAGGATTGTGTTAATAAGGTGGTAGGAGTTCGGACTAACCTGCCTTTTATTAGCAAGCTTTTTATTTACAAAAAATATGGTTCTGGATTTCTTTCACAGTGGTATTGAATGAAGCTCCTTTCTGAACCTTTCATGTTATGAGCCAGGCTTTTATGAAAACTATTGTTTTGCTTGGTGGGCATTTCTCTTAGAATAGCTTCCTGCTCTTGGTGGGCATGTCTCTTAGAATAGCTTCCTGCTCTTGAGTGTTCTCTAAGAAGCAAACCGTTCTCAGTGCAGCCCCACTAGCACTCTTAGGCGAAGACCGCTTTAGTGAGTCGTAAATCATGTTGTACATGCTCAGCCTAATAGCTTTTAAAACACAGAAGACCCAGCCACACCCCAGCGATGTCTCAGCTCTTCCATAGGCTAGACACAAACTTCCTAGGTTGGAAGATTTGAAATTAGTTCCAAGCAGGACATTTGGGTCTCAATCCTTTTCTGTGTATCCTATTTTTTCTGGCCTGGAAAATAGTTTCATAGTTTAGCACGGACACAGTAAACCAATAAATAGATCAGAGAAATTAGAGATAGAGAAGGCCATTTGGTGTCTGTTTCTTTCAGGCTAAGATTGATCCCTCAGTGCACTTTCTAGTACTTTTCCTAATGGATTTACATTACCATAAAAATATGGGTTTTACATGGCTACTAAGAGAATAAACAAAGATAGATACTGCAATTATCTTAACATTTAAAATTCATGATATCAGGAGCCTAGAAGCTGAAACCTGAGCTCTGTGCTTTATACTTGCTCCATAACTATTACTAAGCCTGTAGTCTCACCAGCAAACTGTCTTGTTTGAAGTCTGAAGCTATTTGGTCCTAACTAACCCCAAAGGAGTTTTAACACTACTGTAGATGTCCTGGGATGAGTTGATGCAGCTGCTGACCCCAAGTGCTTTGTGTGTGCCTTGGCCTGTGTGTTGTTGGAGTTGCTGTTGCCATAGTCATGGCTTTGATCTGACGTGGGCCATTTAGCTAGAGTATCTCTCAGAGAGTTTGCAGAATGTAGCATAAGGAAAATGACACAGGACGCCATCTCCTGTGAGTATTGATGCCACTACTTAAAAATATTCTGTTTGTTTTCCAGACAGGGTTTCTCTTTGTAGCCTTGGTTGTCTAGGATCTCTCTCTGTAGAGTAGACCAGGCTGGCCTTGAACTCAGAGATCTGTCTGCCTCTGCCTCTGGAGTGCTGGGATTTAAGGCCTGTGCTACCACTGCCAGCTACTTAAAAATGGCACACTTTAAAAAAAGTATTTAAAGAAAGTCACAGATGCAGCTTATTTATTTATTTGTTTGGTTGGTTGGTTTTTCGAGACAGGGTTTCTCTATAACTTTGGAGCCTGTCTTGTAACTGCTCTGTAGACCAGGCTGGTCTTGAACTCAGAGATCTGCCTGCTGCTGCCTCCTGAGTGCTGGGATTAAAGGCACATGCCACCACCACCCGGCACTGATGCAGTACCTTTGAGACAGACAACTGAAGTATGAAAGGAGTCGAAAAAGAGTGAAGAGGGTGGTTGGGTGTGATGGCACATACCTGCAATCACAGCACTTGGGTGCAGAGGCAGGGGAGGATCACGAGTTCTAGGCTAGCCAGAGAGCTTAAAGGAGTGAGGAGACCTGCATAGAGGCAGGTATTAGAGACTGCAGAAAACAGGAGAGCGAAAGCTCTCGGACACAGCTCCTATGCTGGACCTGATGTTGCCAGATGCTGTATGTGTGTATGTGTATAACATACACAGCTGGTGCTGGCAGAGCTCAGAAGAGGGTATTGTGTAGCAGTCTTACAATATTCTCCCTCCCTCCGTCCCTCCCTCCTTATTCTTTCTGCCTGCCAGCCCTGCCTCTACTACCTAACTATTGGAAGTTCGCTTTTTATTAGACCAATCAGGTGACTTAAGGCAAGCAAGGTTAAACAAATGTAACACATCTTTTCATAGTTGAACAAATGCAGCATAAAGAAATACAATACACTTTTACATTGTTAAAATAATATTCTGCAACATAAACAAATGTAACACATCTTTTCATAGTTAAAGTAATATTCCATAACGGGTGGATTCCCTGGAACTGGGTGGTTGTAAGCCACTGTGTTGGTGCTGGGAACTGAGCTGAAGTCCTTTGCAAAGGCAACAAGTGCTCTTCTAAGCCTTGTCTCTAGTTCCTTCAAGATACATTATTTTAAAAGAAGCTAAATGTTTAAATTGTATATGAATTTACCATATCTTTTAAACATTGATGACTTATTAAAAACTTTCAAAACAGGATCTGAAGCAAATCCATACATTGGGCTGGTGTGGCTCTAAGCTTCCAACGTGTGACTTCTAATTTATAGTAGACATAGGGTGTCATTGGTTCTCTTGATTTCACCATTGAAGCTAAGCTGTGCCCAAGAATGTTGCTAGATAAAAGCATGTGGTATTGATAGGGAAGGCGTGCAGAGGATGAGGGAGAAAGGGAGTAAATGAGATGGTGGATGAGAGAAGAGGGAAACAATGGAGATGAAGGAATGATAAACCAAGAATGAGGAAGTACCACCATGGTGCAGAATGCTGGTCACATTAGTTGCTACAAATCTCATTGCTGCAGGGAAAAAGGATAATGAAGAATAATGCCAAGTTTGGTCTCCAAGAATATTTAAGGCAGAGTTAATGATGGTTCTGTTATGTCCATATGCTGCTAACTTTGTGTACCTCCCATAGTGTAGACATCGGGAATTACTGTGAAGATGAAAACGGGGAGCTTGGTCCAGCGCTTGGCAAAGTGCCTGGCATGTTATATTTAATGTGTGCTTATTGTTATTGTTTATCCTAGCTCAGTGCAGTGTGCATCAAGGTAATATCACATGAGATTTATATTAGAAATTAAAATTATTTGTAAGTTGAATGATCACTTGTAAAACATTGGAAATATAAGTTAAAATTGATTTACACATTTCAGTCATTCAGCTAACACTCTTACTAATATTTGATATGTATATGGCCAGTGTTTCCCAAGATCTTTTGTGGAATTTTGAGTAGCTTGAAAATTTTTGAATAGTTTATAGTTTTTATAAACTGGAGTCAAATTATGAACAATTCCCACTCCCCAATTTAAAAGGCTTCATTAAAAAATTTAGTGTGTATATGTGTGTGTGTGTGTGTGTGTGTGAACATGTTGAGTGCAGGTGCTCAGGGAGGTCAGCAGAGGATGTTAGATTCCCTTGGAGCTGGAGTTAAAGGTGGTTGTGAGCTGCCCTATGTAGGTGCTGGGGACCAAATTTAGGTCCTCAGCAAGACGAACAAGGACTTTTAACTACTGAGTCATCTCTCTAGTTCTCAAGGCTTTGTTTTTAATAACTAATATTCTAGCTATAAAATCTATATATTTTTAATTACATTTGCTGGATATTCAGATTACTTCTTTGTATGTTTTCATGAGTCTGTACACAAGTGTGTGTGCATCTATATGTGCATGCATGTGGAGACCAGAGAACAACCTTAGGTGCCATTCCTTAGGTGGCAGCAACTAGAGTTGTTGTTGTTTCTATTTGTTGCTTTTGAGACAGGGTCCCTCTGTATGGCCCCAACTTTTCTGGAACTGGCTATGTAGACCATACTTTCCTCGAACTCATAAAAGCTCCATCTGCCTCTGCCTACAGAGTACTGGGATTAAAGGTATGAGACACCATTCCAGGCTCCTAGGTTTTTTAATGATAGGGTTTGAGTTTCACTGATTAGGCTAGGCNNNTCCAGTGAGCCCCAGGGAGCTGCCTGTCTCTGCCTTTCAGCACTAGGATTAAAGGCACAAGCTACCATGCCTGGCATTTTTGCATGGGTTCTGGGGATTGAATTCAGACCCTTGTGCTTATGTGGCTATTGTTGGCTAGCATTTCTCTAGTTCCCTCTAGTGGTTTCAGTGACTCACATAGGGCCATAGGGAGTGCCACTATTAGGAGGTGTGGCCTTGCTGAAGGAAGCGTGTTATTAGGGTTGGGCTTTGAGGTTTCAGAAGCCCAAGCCAGGCTGAATGACCCACTGTCTCTTCCTACTGTGTGGATCCAGATGTAGAACTCTCGGTTCCTTCTCTAGCACCTTGTCTTCCTGCATGCTGTCATGCTTTCCACCCCCATGATGTTAATGGATTAAACCTCTGAACTGTAAGCCAACTCCAGTTAAATGTTTTCCTTTACAAAAGTTGCTGTGTTTATGGTGTGTCTTTACAGCAGTAGAAACCCCAAGACACCCCTGCTTCTCTATCTTTGCTATAATAAATTGCTGAGTATCCTTCAAGGCTATGGCTGTAGCTCAGTTGATAGAGTGCTTGCTTAGCAGCAGGCAGAAGTCCTGGGTTAGATGCTAGTGCTGCATTTGGGAGATGGAGGTAGGAGCATCAGGAGGTCCAAGTCATGTTCAGCTACAAGAAGATTGTGGTCAGCTTGGGCTACATGAGACCTCATTACCCCCCCTCCCCCCAG
>LOEQ01003388.1:97911-118762 GCA_001685075.1 Bramus lutescens
CCTGCCTCTGCCTCCTGAGTACTGGGGCTAAAGGTACACATGGCCACACCCAACTGATAATACAGTGTCTTAATACTATATTTGGGGTTAATTTATATTTTGGAAAACTTATGTAAACATTTATGAAAATGAGTCTTTGTTCTAGAGCAGCATGGCGCTTCAAGTAAAATAGGTAAATTTTGTAATGGCTGTACCTATCATGTCTTCCCTAGCTTGTATGTATATGTGTCCTTCTGTATGTGTCTGCTCAGAGGGGACTGCATTATTTCTTTGGTAGCTAGGATGAAATGAAAATTAAGCTTAACTTCTATTTGATTACCTAAAAGGTAAGGAGGTAATTATTTTTAATCTGAAAAAAATCTAGTCTTAGCTTGAGAAGAGCCAACATTTTATACAAATCACAAAGTAAGAACAGTTTGAAACTGTCTACTAGTATTACTTCTTTAACGGAATATATGTAAAAATAGACATATCTACATGTTTTGGTTTCTAGTTTTGGTTGTCTTTGTTGCATTTCATTCATGTTTGTGTGTATGCATTTGAGCACACATGTGGAGGTCAGAAGACGTTTAGGAGTGTGTTCTCTCCTTCTGTCATATGAGTATGGGGACCTGCATGTAGGCTGGCTGACTTTGTGACAGGTCCCTTCACTGGTTGAGGTGTTTCTTAAGCCCAGTTGTTGTCTTCTTCATGTAATATGCTATATGCACTCATCATTGGTCATGAGAAAAATAGGAACTATGTAAATGGAGCAGTTCCCAGACAAAGTCTTAAAGTAATTGTTTTCTTTTACATCACCCTTGCTTTATGTAAACTTTAATTGAGCCACCTAACTTAATTCAGTTTTTCAACTGTAATTTTGTTTGGCACACTGGAATCTCTTGAGGGAGTGGCTCTGGCTGGCTGTGGCTTGCAGTACAGCGCTCTACAGTGAAGAACTGGGGAGGTAGGAGTATTGGACTCTCTCGCTGGAAATTTGTGGTGAGGATAATCTTGAAAAAGGTTTCAAACCTGGTGCAATTTAGCAGGGATATACTGCATGGCGTTCCAGCCTGCGGTGTGGTGCCAGGGCTGTGCTCATGTTCATTATCTAGAATGTCCTGAGATTGTTCAGTAGAACCATAAAGGCGCGCGTGTGTGTGTGTGTGTGTGTGTGTGATCGAGAGAGGTTAAGATAATTTATATTGTGAAGTTTTCTATCTTATTTTCTTTAGCATTTCACATTGGACATCTTCCCATACCCTGAAAATGTTTCACAGTCATGATTTCAGTAGCTCAGTCATAATCATTCTCTTTTGATGCTGTTGGACACGGGTTTGTTTGTTTGTTATTGTAAGGATAGAACTGAGGACATGACCCTTGCTTGCAAAGAGCTCCACTACTGAGTTGCACATCTATAGCTCCTGACAATTTCACTAGTTTCCAATATCAGTTTGTTATTGTGATTAGGATCAAGAAGAGAAGGGGGATGTAGATCGATCGGGAGAGGGAGAGCTTTGCTTTTGAAGAACATTTTTGATAAGTGAGGATTAGCTGAACTTTACTGAGGTAACTTCTTCAGAAGTCCTTAGCAAAGTGATTAGCAGAGCAATACTTCAGATATTGAATGTTTTTTCTTTATAATTTGAAAGTCTTATAGAAAGATACTTTAGGAAGAGACTAACTTCATAATGGAGAGGATAGTGTATCACAGTGTTGTAGTTAGAAAAGAACAGGGTTGTTGGTTGAACTACCCTTGTGGAGAAAACTATTTCTGAAAAAAAAAAAAACAAAAACCCACAGCTTTACTCTCCCCTGATAGTGATACCCATGACAGACCAAAATCAGGATACCACCCATGTCCAACTTGGTGAATAGTGAGTTTTATTGAGGTTACTTAACAGAAGCAGAAATGACTCAAAGGCAGCTGAATCACCAAGGCCCACCCCAGCATAGCGACAGCTCGCAAAAGTTGGGAACCTGGAGCACAGTGTACATCCTGCAGGCAACTCAACAGGTTGGAGTGTCCTTTCCAAGGGACTCTGGTCCAGGCAGCTGGGCAGGTCTCAGAGTCTTTGCAGCTTTTCTCTCTGAGAGTCTGCATTGCAGCTCAGCTTCTCTGGGTCTTCTTGGTAGCTTGGTTCCCATATGAGAGTCTTCTTTGCATCATAGCTTCCTTTAGTCAGAGAAGGATTCTCAGCTTTTATTATTACTTACTCTGGCGAGGAGGGGCCTAGTAATCTGATCAGTTTCGGGGACTCCCTGAAGCTAGTTTGAACTGTTTACTTTCCTGTTTTAAAAGCTTTCCTGCAAGATAGAATGTTTCAATTTGTTATTACTTGACATTATGCTGTTATTGTATCTTATGATTAGGAAATGCTTAGGAAAGTTAGAAGCAAATAAAGAATGAAAGTAAAATTATGCTGCCTAATTTTTGTAGCATGATTGGTGGCGATGGACTATAAATGCTGAGTGTAGTTGGTGAGGCTTTAAACGTCAAGGCAGAACTTCTTGTGCCAACAGAAATTGTAGTAAACTGTGGGTGTCTACATTGATCTAGTGCTGTGGTGTGGTGTCAGTGCTGGACTGTGCCAAATGTGGTTGACTCTTGGCTCTTTTTATCTTTAGACTTCTCCTTACCATTAGGAAGTTGCATGTTTGTCAAAAGGTAGGAAAGGAAAAGCAATAGAGCAGGAAAGCTAGTGCTGATTGATATAGTACCACAACATGATTTGTTGAGGAGGAAGTCCATGACTGCCTAAAATTGTGTTACCAGATTGTTTTTTCCTGTTTTAAACATGCATTAGATTTGGTCACTCTAGTTGGTGCTCCTTAACAGCTAAAGAAGTCTTTATTCATTATAAGCCTATTCCTAGTATACCTAGAAGATAGCAGTCAGACTGATAGATTCTTAGAATTGAAAACAGCTTGTTCTCTGACAATTTTGTACATGTATGCAGCATATTTTAGTCACATTCTTGTTGCCACGTCTTCTTCCACTTCCTCCTCCTCCTCCTCCTCCTCCTCTTCCTTTTCTTTTTCTTCTTTTGTTTTTTCTTATGGCCCACTTGAATCCAGTTACTGATATTTGTATATAGATTGGACCTGAAATCAAAATTTCTAGAACATTTTTGTTTCTGATATTTAGTTTGAAATTTTTGTTTCTGTTACTTGATCTTTCTTTTTAAAAAATAAAATACCTGAAGTATACATTTCAATGAAAATAATTTATTTTTTCAAATGTGCTAGCATGTCTTACAATGTTCTAGTAATATGGCAGGAGTTCATAGAACTTCTGGGCTCCCACGTCCTTATGTTTCATCATGATTAATGTTTGATTTTTTTTTTTTATTGCAGTAACATGTCTTCCAGTAGAAACACTTTGTCTTTTGTAAGTAGACTTAGGACCTTTGGTTTCTTAGGAGACAGCCCCTTAGTAAGCTTACATTATCCAAATTACATTCTTTTGTTTTGTTAAAAGTTTAAGCCATAAACCATTATTAAAACAATAGTGGACAATTTCAACTTCTTTTCCTGCAGTACTAAGGAGAGTTTGAGTAAATCTTTGAGTAAATTTCTGAGCAAATCCCACACACATCCAGAGAGAAGTGACATCCTTCTCTTGGGGCTGTCTGGGCAGAAGGTGGCAGGACAGACCATGCTGTAGTAGCTCTTGGTGGCCATGACCCAGCTCACGTATCTCCAATTCACTTCATGTTAGTATTATACTGCAAAAACATTCTATACCAGCCAATTTCATTAAAAAGATATGAATACTATTAAGCATGTGTTAAGTACGTTAAAGAATTCATAAAAATACTGTGTAAATACCATGAAGAAACCACAGCACAGTGCATTTCCCTACAGACAGATGTTCTGAGGAACACTTAAAAATTTTGTTAGTGAAGTAAGTGGACACCCCCACCCCATTTACTGGATAATGGATAAATACAATGTATGGTTTTCACAGTGGAACCGTGCATACTGATAGAAGTTATTGAATGGTGTAAGCATTGGTTGGCTAGCTGCCGATAAGACACAACCCCCCTTTTGTGGTGAGCACCTAAATCTCATGTCCTTGCTTCCTTACTTTAATGGGTATTTTTAATCATACTATGAACAATTCTGTGTAAGTTTTTATATTGACATAAAGAACTGAGTTTCCTATTGAGCAGTCATTTGTGTTTTGGAGAAGGAGGGAGAGCGCCCCCCCTCCCCACCCGCCTGCCCAACAGGGTTTCTTTCTCTGTGTAGTCCTGGCCTTGCAGGAACCCACTCTGTAGACCAGGCTGACCTCTAAGTCAGATCCGCCTGCCTCTGACTCAGGTGTGTGCCATCACTGCCTGGTGAGAAAAATTCCTTTACAGTATAAGAATAGTTAGTTATACAAATGCCAGAGGACAGGTGTTTTTGAAACAAAAAGTTTTTGTTTCAGGCACAATTTTGAAAACTTTATCTCTTCCTTTTATTTTTTAATTTTATGCACTTTTCGTTATGTATCTGTAATTGAAGGAAGAAGGGCACACACACATGTTGATGTCAGAAGATGATTTTGTGGAGTTAGTTCTTTCTGTCTCCATTTACTTGGGTTCCTGGGCTGGAACTCAGCGCACAGGGCTGTTGCATGAAACCACGGGAGTCTGTTAAAGGGTGTCAAGAATTTATTTAGGTATAGGGTAGGGACCAGCACTCACTGATACAGAACCCATTAGATGCCACCACTGATCCAGCTGCCTTCGTCCAGCCGTTCCGCCCAGGGGTGAAGAACACCAACCACAAGCCATCTCACGGCTGCCTGCTCCACTTGGACCACCCAAGAGAGCGCTAGAGCAAGAGAGAGCTCTCCACCCTCTTTCTCAGCTTTTAAGCGGTATTGTAGGCAGACAAAACCATGTCTTAGGACTTGCTGCCCCTAAAGTCCTTGGCTAACTGGATCAAAATCCCTCTACATCCGAATTTTTTTGGGAACAGTGCCTGCTGAGTGGCCAACTGAACTTTCTCTTTTAGAAAAGCATATCAAATTGTCCCTGTTATCGTGAAGATATGTTTTGTTTGTCACAAGGAGAACCAAGGAAGTTAGAAACACATAATTGGAGTATATCCTTACTACCAGTAAAAGAACTCAGAGAATGTGCCTAGAAAATGGACTGTTTATGAGACATACCAGATGATGTGACACTCCTTGTCATTCTATGAGATGGCAATGTTGCTATTGTATGTCTGTAAATTAATGAGATGATTCTCACCATCTGCTGGTATTCAGATCTAACTTACTTGTGAAGCATTCCTGGATTTTTCGTAACCTTGCTGCAGTTTTGGTTTCTTTGGCTATTATATAAATATGAAGTATTAAAGTGGTGATTTAAATATCTCTTTGAAAAATTGGGATCTAAAAACAGAGAAAATGGGAGCAGGGAGACACACGGTAAATGTGAGAGAAAGGGGAACCCCTTAGGTTATAAGTGCAGTAAAAAGCAGAAGCCGGATAGCCGCGCAGTCTGAGCGTGACAGCACCAGCGAGCAGAGCTACGGGCATGGCCGAATGAGCTGCATGAGTGGTGTCACTGCTAATCCTGAGATTCGCCTCAGAAAAACCAGCTCTACCATGTTGACCAAGTTAAGCAAGCTTTTTATTAAAATGTTAAATACTACCAAGATGGGATTTGGTCAGGGTCATTCCTGGAAACTTTGCTGCTGAATGGCCCCGAGCCACAAGTTGTTGGAGATTATATGAACAAAACCTGACCTATAGGCCACCATACTTTACCATGATACTTTGTTGTAATTTTCAACTGAAGAACTACAACTCCCAGCATCACAGGAAGTTAACCTAGTCTTGAGGCAAGTGGGGCTTACAGGTTACTTTAGTGTCTAACACTACAAACAAATATCTACTGACATGATAAACTGAAGATTAAGATGTGTGTAAAAATACTGTCAAGGGTTTCCTTTGCTGTATCATGCATGGAAGTTACCTGAGTCTTCCAGCTTCCAGCTATGAGTTCATTCTTTGGTTATATTAACTGTGTTGAGCTAGAGTCACAGCTTAGACCAATATGTGCAGATACAACAAGATACGTAGTATCAAAATAGGCCCTCTTGTTTTCGACATGGATTGGCAAAAAATGACTTTAGGGCTGGAGAAACTCCATGGTAAAGCGCAAGGATGAAGATCAGAGTTTGATCCCGATAACCCATGTGAAAAAGCAGCAGTGACCATCTATAATCCCAGTTCTGGGGAGGCAAAGACCAGTGGGGTCCCCTGAGACTCTCTGGCTAGCCTGCCTTGCCTAGTGAGTTCCAGACCAATGCAAGGGCCCTGTCTCAAAAAGAGTGGATGGCATCTAAAGAACGACACCCAAGGCTGTCCACTAACCTGACTCATTTCTGTGCCCGCTCTTTCCCTCCTTCTCCTTCTGCCTCTCCCTCCACCCCCCCACACACATACATACACAAAACTCTTTCTCCCCCCATATAAACTAATAATCAAACAAGAAAGATTTTAAATTATAAATAATGAATTTATCAGCAAGCCATGTGGTAAGACTTTCAAGGATACTTGGCATATGCACATTATATTTAAGAGCCTTTTAACTAACTTAGAATCTAAACCAATAGACCAAAAACAAACAAAAACTAAATTTCAATTCAAAACAGATTATTTCTCTGGTGTAGCTCTGGAGAAATTAGTTTAGAGATGAAGCAATATCTAATTTATCAACACTATTATTTTTCCATTTCTGCTAATGGTGTGTTTCGGAGAAAGTGGGTTAGCTCATTACTTAGTAGCTGTCTGGTTTTGAGAAATGACTCAATCACTGTGAATCCACTTCTCTGTTATACTCCTGATATGCAGGATTTTGACTGGCAGTGACTCAACCTTCGAGTACTTGCTATGCCATGCATGTTTGAGTTTGTGAGGATCAATCTCTAATACTGAAAAAAAAATCAATAAATGTTTAGAGATATTCAGTTTTTGTTTTTCTTAGACAAAAATCAAGATTTTACACTTGATCTCAGTGTCTGAGCAGTGGTCCTTCAGTACATTTTTACAATAAGCCTTTTCTGTGTTTAGTAACACTTATGATTTTATTTTATGAAAGAAGTTTATTTACTTTGCAAGGTGGTATTTTAAGTATTATGTACTTTTAACTCATTAAAAAATTAGGGATGGTAATAGTTGTCTATATAGTCTCAGTACTGAGGGGATCAGGAGTTTAAAGTCAGTCTTCAGGCACAGCAAATTCAAGGCCAGCTTGGACTACTTGAGACTCTGTCTAAAAAAATAATATTTAAAAATATATCTGGAATAATAGATCATAATGACACAAATAGCCACATGACATAGTTGTTTATGCTGTTTGACTATTACTTATCCAGAATGCTTGGGCTAGAGTATATTTAGTTAATTTGTTTGTTTGTGGGTGAGCTCTTATACTGTGTACACACACCTGGCACAGTGTCTTAAGTGTAGTGTTTCTAGTGCTCTCTGGTTGTCCTGAATCCTATGACATGAAGTAGGGCATTTCCTACTTCTGCTGTCATAAAAATACTCATAAAGTGTTAGGTAGCGGGAGATGTTGGGTTTTGAATTAGTGCTATAACTTCCATTATCATACTCAGAGCCAAGGCACAGATATGCTTTAAGGAGTTTGTCAACCACAGCCTAGAGCTATAAACCAAGGATCCAGTTCAAAGAATTTAGTTCTGAGTGCATGTCCCCTATGTCATATCCTAGAAACATCAACAAAATAGCATGAGCCAGATGAAAGGTGCAACCATAAAGTTAATAGTTCAAGGACATAAAAAGAAGATCACTGTTTTGTGTTTTCTCAGCAAGTAAAATCACCAGAAGAGGTTGGATGGCCATGAAAAGATCTGGCTCTGTAAGCAGACACTGCCTTTAAGTCGCTGTGTGACCTGTGGTAAGGGTTACAAGAGGACAAGACTTTGTCAGTAGGACTGACTTAGGCACGTTGACCGACTGTAGGCACGTTGACTGACTGTAGGCACGTTGACTGACTTAGGAACACTGACTGGCTGTAGGCACGTTGACTGGCTTAGGAACGTTGACTAGCTGTAGGCACATTGACTGACTTAGGAATGCTGACTGACTGTAGGCACGTTGACTGACTTAGGAACGTTGACTGACTGTAGGCACGTTGACTGACTTAGGAACGCTGACTGGACTTAGGAATGCTGACTGACTGTAGGCACATTGACTGACTTAGGAATGCTGACTGACTATAGGCACATTGACTGACTATAGGCACATTGACTGACTGTAGGCACGTTGACTGACTTAGGCATGTTGACTGGCTTAGGCATGTTGACTGACTCAGACATATTGACTGACTTAGGCACGTTGACTGGCTGTAGGCATGTTTACTGACTTAGGCACATTGACTGACTTAGGAATGGTGACTGACTGTAGGCACATTGACTGACTTAGGAATGTTGACTGGCTGCAGGCATGTTGACTGACTGTAGGTTCGTTGACTGACTGTAGGCACATTGGCTGTAGGCACGGTGACTGACTTAGGCACACTGTAGGATTTCTGTGAGGGCCTTTCACGAAAAATAGAATGCAGAATGGTTTCTCAGGAATGCATTCTGGGATGCACCAGGAAACTGACTTCATTATATGTTAAGTGTAAATAATTATAAAAGGAGACATCTGTATACTTGTTATGTATATAAACATTCTGTCCTGTTATATTCACCTGTAAGACAACCCTATCTCCTCTTCCTCCCAACTTTCCTTTTCTTCTGTCATTGATCCAGAGCCTTCCATGTTCTAGGCAAACACTTTACCCTAAGTTACCACAGTGATTTACAAATAAAAGGAATTCACCCACTGTAAGTGTGCATTTCATTGATTTGTGGCAAATTTACTTGTGTAAAATGTTTACCACACTCCTTTAGAACTTTTCCATTATTCTAGAAAGTTCCATCATGCCATTACCTCTGTTTTTTTAAACAATTACTTTTATTTTTTGATTGGTGCTTCCCCCTTACACTCTATCTCAGCCTTCTTTTACTTTGCTTTGTCTAGTTATTCTAATTTTTATAAAAGTGTTTGTTATCTTTTAGTTTCTTTGAATGTTGAGGTATTGTTCAATCAAATGACCTTGTTATAAAGTCTCTTAAGGGAATGAATGAGATGGCAGTTCTTAGTCGACAGAAATTTAGTCTCTGATATCCAGTCATTTCTTACCTTTGTTCACTCTCAGATAGTTAGCAGTCAGTGGTGGTTGGGAAGTGAGATAGATGTTGGGGAGATGCTGACCAGAGTCTCTTAACTGGAGGATCTGTGAGTGCTGACTTCTTTACTCACGGCCCACAGTTTGCCCTTGTTTCTAAATCCAGAAGATCAAAGGCACCGTGGTTACGTAGGAGTGAAAAAGGCACTTATGTATGTTTCTTTTTATCTCCTCTTTTTTACAGGCCAATGAAAATGTAACCTCTTCTTTCCTACAGGGGAAAGGTCAGCGACTGAAAGGGCTTGGATGTGTTATTCTGGGTGGATGGAATAATTGAAACAACTAAGCTATGTGCTGTTAAAAAAATTAGTTCAAGGAGGGCAAAGTGAAATTGCTTACACTTATCCATCTTCTTTTGCGGAAAGAATGTAGTAAGTTAAGATGTAACAAGGCCAGTCAGAGACTTAAGAGGAGGAACCATGATCTGTAGAGGTTCCTATGTGATTGAAAAGAAAGCTTGAATATATCTGAGGTTGTGAGGCTATCAAAAGAATATTCTAGATATGAATTTAATGCACAGGTCAGTTTTAGAGTGTTAAAACTAGAGTCCAAAAGAATCTTTAAAAATCCCAATTTAGACTGAAGAACAAGATTATGAGATTACAGGCTAGAAGAGATGAGAGTCATGGACGTAGAACATACTCTAGTTGGGAGTCAGGATCCATTGTTCGGTTGAAGATTTCTTGAGGTAAGGTCTTGCTGTATCCCAGGTTGGCCTCAGACTTAGTGCAATTAATAGATACTTACATATACAGGAGTTCATTTCATTGCTAAATAGTGATTGATGTATCATAGTTTATCTTTGTTTCAAAACCTTTCAGATATTTTTCAGTTTATAAAAAATGAAACTGCTGTGAACAGTTCTGTGTAAGTTTTTATATTGACATAAAAAACTGAACTTCCTCTTGAGCAAATGGCTGTGCCACACACAAAAAACACATATTTAACTGTTTATGAATCCATATAGTTGTACAAAATGTTTGTACCATTTTAGATTTGCAATAGCATTGTGTGAGAGGTCCAGGTGGACCTCATAGCCAGCATGGGCTGGTCTTTACAGGAAATGGTCCAGCCACAATGTTGAACATTTCTTAGCTTCTTTAGTAAGGTATACTTTGATATTCTGCTCATTTATTAATTATTGAATTTCTAGAGTAATTTTTATGTTCCATACATTACTTTTTTATGAGATCCCATTTATAGAGATATAATTTCAACAAATTGTCCTTTCATTCTCACATGTTTCAAGCAACAGATTTTGATGAAATCTTTTAAAAAAAAACAATATAAGTGTAGGAAATTTCTTCTTCAGAGCATGATCCAGTGAACTTTAGAAACAGTATATCTTCATGCAAAAATGTCTTGAGATCTTAATTGAAATTGCTTTGAATCAATATACAAATCTATGTCTATAGATACATCTAGAGTTAATAGGGTAACATTGCCAAATCTCCTAAGAAGAATGTTCTTCATCTAGTAGATGGTCTTTCAGTGTCTCAGGAGTAATGTTTTAGACTTGTACCTTCAGTTTTAGGTCTTGGAAATGTTTTGTCATCTCAAAGCTCAGTGCCATTTTAGTTGATATGTCTTTTTTTGTGCATATGTGTTTGTGTGCGGGTATATGCAAATGATCATACACCCTCTTCAGAGGTGTAGGATCCCTGGAGCTGGAAATATAGGCAGTTGTGAGCTGTCCAACACGGATGATGGAAACCAAATGCAGGTCTTCTACGAGGTGCTCTTAACCACCAAGCCATCTCTCTAGCATGGTTAATACATCTTTTTAATAATTGAGTTGCAGTTGTTTATTGCCAATATGGAAACATACCATTAATTTTATACATTACATAATACCGTCACATTCCAGTTACTTAGTTACATTACCTTGCTGCTGTCTTCTCACATTCTTATGAAGCAAATCGTTGTGGAATAGACTTGCTAATAGAAGATAATAGAAAAGGAGAGTCGGCATTTGTAAGAATTTGCTATTTGATAAAGATGACATTTTTTAAATTGCTGGAGTGAGCTTAGAGTTATAATCTAAAGCAAAATCTTATCAACAACTCAGACATATAAAGTTACCGATTGGATTGGAGGTATGCTCAAGCAATAGATACCTATTTGGTATTGAGCACACGATACTAAATGAAGTTACCCAAAGAAAAGAGTTTAAAGAAGTCAATGGATTTATTGTGGGGGTGGGGTTTGCTGGAACCTCAGCCTACAAGGAGTCCTCTGGGAGCGCTGCACTTTTCTGGGACATGAGCCTGTTGGTTGTCAATTGTCCCTTGCATGCTGCAGCCAACCAAATCTCCCACATTTTTTTTCCAGTGTCTGACCTGCTCTATACCAGGTCCCACTAGTTCAACCACTCCTACCTGCACTGCAACCAACCTCTAGTCTTCTACCAGGACCCTTCCTGCCCGCCATCTACCCCTAGTCTCTCTGGCACCACATTCTAAACTTTCCACCCATCCACAATTCAGATCACACATGTTCTTATACAGGGCCTAGCCTGGGCTTCCCCACAGATCCTCTCTTCTGCCACAACCTACTTTGTCTATGTAAGATTTAGGACTAACAGAAGTCCACATGCCCAGATCTCACCGAAAAATGAAATGTGAAAGGTCAAACTAGTATCTTCTTTCCAAAACCTACCAGTCCAGTCCTAAAGAAGTGTTTGCTAATGAGAATCACCTAGAAAAATCTCAGGACACAAAATTAAAAAAAAATAAAAAAAACCCATAAACTTTTTCAAAAAATTCAAGGAATTTAAATATGGCAGAAAGAAGCAGCTCAATGAAAATAAGTAGAAAGAACCTAAGGAAAATAAATGTCCCAGTGATACCCAAGAAGACACAGACAAGGCTGACGGACATGATGAAGACAATCCAGGATCTGAGAACAAAATTCAAGGAGATAGAAACACTGAATAAGATTCAAACTGAAATGAAGGTGGAATTGAAAACCTCAGTAACTCAACTAGAAAATTCAAAAGGAAAACCTTACAAGTTGAATGAATCAAGCACAAGATAGATTAGCAGGACTCTTACACAAAGTAAAGGATCTAAACCAAATAAACAAGGAATATGAAGCAAAAAATTAAAAAAAGGAAATGTGAGACCCTATGAAGAAAACCAAACCTTTGAATTACAGGCACAAATGAGGGATAAGAATCTGAAATGAATGGCGTAGATCAGATCTTCAATAAGATCATAGAAGAAAACTTTCCACCAATATGAATGCAAGAAGTACACAGAACATCTAGTAGACAAGACCAGAAAAGAAAATCCCCATGACATATCATAGTTAAAACAATAAGTAAGTATAACCAAGAAAGTATACTTAAAGCTTCAAGAGAAACACACACACACACACACACACACACACACACACTTAGGAAATTTGAAAGCCAGAAGAGCCTAGAGCAATGCATTCTAAATCCTAAAAGACTACAACAGCTAGCCCGGACTAATAAACCTAGCAAAACTATCTGCCTTAATTAAAGGAGAAAGGAAAACTTTCCATTGCATAAATAGCCTAAAAAGATTTTTATATCCAAAAAGCCAGTAAGAAAATACAGAAAGCATTATTTTGGGCTGGAGAGAGGAATGAGCATAGCAGAGACCGGGGAGAGAAGTACAAAGCTGTAATTACTATAACACAAAGTACCAGTGAGAGCACAAACAGTACCAAAAGTCAATAACATGACCACCATGATGAACACACATTACAATCGTAGCAACTTTAAATATTAATGTCCTCAGTTCTCCAATCAAAAGACACAGACTGGATGGATCAAGAAGCAAAATTCAGTTATCTGTTATTTACAAGAAACATCTTAGTTTTAAAGATGGGCACCACCTTAGCAAAAGGATGGACAAAAATACTCCAATCAAATCTGGTAGGAAGCAAACAGGTCTTCCTGTCCTAATATCTGATAGACTAGACTTCAAACTTAAACTAAAACTTCATTCTAATGAAGGGAATGGTTACATAAAAGTATGTAATATAATTTGGTACATAGGTACCCAGCTCTTGTTCAATCAGTATCATTAAAAAACTGTACTACCGATTGAAAGACAAAGATTAGTATCATCCATTAATAGTAGGTGATTTGAATACCTCACTTTCTCTGAAAGACAGGTCATATAGACAAAAAATAGAAGCATCAGGATTAGTTGACATCATACATCAAATGAATTTGTCAGACCCACAGAATATTCTACCCAAACACCAAAGAATACACATTCTACCCAGCTGTACATGGAAGCTTTTCTAAAATAGATCATATCTTGGGGCACAAAACAAATCTTTACAAAGTAAAAGAAACAAAACTACTATATCCTGTCTGATCACAGTGCAATAAAACTTAAAATTGACAGCAAACAAATCTCTAATAAATATACAAACTCATAGAGAGTAATCTAAATGATGGATGGGTCCAAGAAAGAAATAAAAATGAACTTGTAACTAAATGAAAAACAAAAAATATAATACAGCAAAACCTCTGGGACTCATTGAAAGCAGTCCTAGGAGGAAAATTGATAACTTTGTAAGTGCCTACATTAGAGAATCACAAATAATCTACTTAATGATGCAATTCCAAAATTTAGAAATCAAGAACAAACCACATCTAAACCTAGTCAGTGTCAAAAAAACCAGTAAAAGTCAGTGCAAGAATTCAATGAAATAGGAACAAAGAAAAAAATGCGAAGAATCAGCGAATCTAAGAGCTGGTTCTTTGAGAAGATAAGATTGACAGACATTTAGCCCACTAAGAGAAAGAAAGAGGATCCAAATTAATAGAATCAAAAATTAATAAAAGGAAGCATTACAGTAGGCACCAAAGAAATTGAGAATATTATAAGGGAAAGGGGAATATTATGAGAAAAGGATAACTCAAAATCCTTCTATGAAGCTTGCATTATCCTCATACCAAAACTAGGTAAAGATACAACAGAAAAAGAAAACAACAGGCCCTTATCTCTGATGACTATAGACTAAAAAATGCTCAATATAATAGCTTACAAACAGAAACCAGACATATATCACAAAGGTTATACACTATGACCAAATTGACTTTATTTCTGAAATTTAGGGTTGGTTCAACACATTCAAGACAATAAATGTCATAAACTACATAAATGGACTTAAAGACAGTAATCGCATAGTCATCTCAATAGGTGAGGAAACAGAATCCAACATGCCTTCATGATAGAAGTCTTGGAGAATGTAGGAGATGGGGCCATTCATTACAAAGCTATAAGGTATTAGGAGAACAGACTTCAGTCATTATCATTATGAGAGAGGATGGGAAAACATGTGGGAAGTGGGTAGGTAAATGCCAGGGGATTATGTTCTCTTTATAGCTCTGTTTTCTCATTGTGAAACCCTGATAGGGTCATTGGCTTCCGGTGAGGGTGAGGGAGAAGGGATGAAATAGCCGCTTATGATGAGGAGACAAGATGTCATGTGTCTCTGAGTGACAGTACTGCAGGGTCTCTGGAGATGAGGGTCCTGACATTAAAGTGAACTCCACCAGCTCGTCTTTGTTTCTCTCCACCTGTGTTCATCTGGAAAGGCTAAAGCTTCGAGTGGGCAATGCCGATTCCTCTTGGGCCACTCAGGTGACAGTGAAGAGTTCTGAAGAATCTAAGGTTAAGGGAGTAAGTAAATCGAAGCCTCTTTAAGAGAAGCATAAAAACTTGCGGTAGGTGAGGCACAGTGTAAGAGTTCAGAGTTAGGGAACAACAGGAATGAAGAGGTACTGAGTGAGGTTTTTGGTTTAATCTGTAAAGGATTTTTAGTCTTGGTCAGGAAAAGGCTGAAGAGCAGAGGTCAAGGGACCTCAAAAGCCAGAATCTTGGAAGGATTGTGATCTCTGTGCATATGTAATTCAGGCTTAGAGCTGAGGTTTTTGCTAGTTTTCTAGTATTTGTTGCATTGGACCATAGAGCTTACTCTCCTTCCGAGCTGAGAGTTCTGCCTCTCTTTCATTGTTTCTCCTTTGGCCCTTTGTGTGTTGTGGGATTTCCTTAGTGTCATTTTCCATGCTGTCTGTGACATTTTTAGTTTTACTTATTGTGCTAGTAATTTTCAGGAATTTTCTCTTGCTCATTAATTTTCCACAATATAATTTTTTTGGTACTTTTAGTTTGAGGGTGGTGGTGGAGAGATGGCTCAGAGGTAAGAGTGTTGCTGTGCAAGATAAAGAACCAGAGTTTAGGTCCCAGCACCCACTTGACAAGCTGGGAGAGGCTCTGCATGCACTTTTAACAACATCAATGAGCAGGTCATCCCCAGTGAGGATGCTGGGCCTTGCTGCCTGCCGTCCTAACCTTGCCAAACACTGTAAACTCCAGCTTCAACAAGAGACCCTGTCTCAAAGGATATAAGGCAGAGAATGGCAGAAGACACAAGATACCCTCTGGCCCCAGCATGCATATAGAGGTGCCCACACATGTACATACATTATACGCATGCTCACACACATGTACATACATTATACGCATGCTCACACACATGCACATATGCACATCTTTGTGATTTGGGTGATTGTGATTCATTTAACTCTAGCAGCAGATATCCAACCTCTCCATAAAGTTCATATTTATACTCAGGTCTTGTGTTTGTACTTAAAATCTTTTCTAAATTAAGTATGTTGTGTTCTGTAGTTAAGTGTTACATATCTTTGCACTTTAGGTGTCAAAAAATAAAGATGGAAAAGAACAAAGTGAAACTGTGTCACCATCTGAAGATGAACCATTCTCCTGGCCAGGTCCAAAAGCAGTTATGTTGAAGAGAACACCACAAGGGTTTGGCTTCACACTGAGACACTTCATCGTTTATCCCCCAGAGTCTGCCATTCAGTTTTCATATAAGGTAAGAGAATCCCATCCCCTCTGGGCTCTTCCCCTTCTCACCTTCCCCCTTCTCCTCTTTTCTATCTTAAAATGAGTGACATATTTGTATTTTAAAATCTTTTTAATGTATTTTTAAACCTATAACAAACTTTAATTTCTGAAATATACTGATTCTGAACTCTAGATCTATTTTTTGGTGACTTCTAAGCTTCATTTTGCTCTTCATGATGTGTGACTTCCCTAGATCTAGAAAAATTCTGTAGGCTCTGGGCTGACTATGGCAATTGTTGGTTAAAATATGCTGGTGGTTACAGAAAATTAGTAAGAATAGAAACTGCTAACTTTCCGATGTATCATATGGTAAGTCAGAATTTTGAATTACAGTGACGAGAGTAAGCTGCATGAATATGCTTTCAGTCGAGAGCGCTCCCATCTGAAATGGTCAGCATGTGATGATTTTAGCTGCAGTTGATGTATTTGTGATCATTACTCTTCCCTGCCATTACTAGTGCTAGCTTACTTCATCATCAGCAGAGATGTGGAGAGGGTATATTAGCCCCATGTAACAGACATGGGAACTGGGTTAAGTCCTATAAGTAGAGTGGGTCTGGAATTTGAGCTTGGCTAATGTATTGATTAAAGACATACGAAGATAATATCCAGTTGTATCTAGAGATCACACTGTTTTTTTTTTTTTGTTGTTCAGTTTTTGAGATGTAGCTCTGGCTGGCCTCAAACTCACATGTCTCTGCCTCCTCCGGTCTGCAGAGAGCTGGAATTAACGGTGTGCTACCACACCTGGACCCTCCCTTCATTTCCCTAAATACCGGTTTCCAAGAAAATGAATTGCAGGATAGTCTTTTAAAGGCACTGAATATCTCAAAGAATGTGAATAATTACTGCCATTGGACTTAAAATTTATCAGTCATGTTTCCTAAAATGTCTGTACAGCGACTGTCTAGCTGCTTTAAGAAGTTATTGATCTTAAAAGCTCAAATAATATTACTTAAATATTCAGTAGATACACACGCTAGAGCTGTGTGATTTTTGTTTGTTTCATTTAGATCACAAGGAGTATACAAGTAATATAATTTTTATAAAATAATTAACACAGGTTAAAAATATATCTGTATTGGAAAGTATTTGTGGAGTCGAAAGAATCTGGTCTGATCCCCATCTCTGTCCCACATGAGCTCTATGACCTTGAGCATCGCACTTGTGAGACACCAGCAGTGCCTTGCTCCTGGTGGGCATGGTGACTTTGCAGCATGAAATAATGGGAATGGGAACTGATAGACAGTAATGCTTGGTAGAGCCATGTTATGCTGGGGTTTGGTGAAGATATTCATGTACGTAGGTCTGTTTTTATATTCCTTCCCTGGGAAATATATATTAGAGTATTTTCCACTTTCATATTGAAATTTTATCAATTCACTCAAAGACTGCATGCATGTGTGTCTCTTTGTGCACTTGTGTATGCGCGCGCGCGCGTGCGTGTGTGTGTGTGTCTGAGGAGTTAGACCTAGAGTCTTATACATGACTAGGTGAGCACTGCATCACTGAGCTATACTCCCAGCCTTAAAAGATTTTTAAATAATTTTTAGTGTTATATAGTTTTTAGAAAGTGTCCGATTGATTGAAAACAACGTCTCTATTATGTGACTTAGCTGGCACCCGATTAGTCTCAGAACAGAGCTTATAACATGAAGAAGAAAAACAACATTTGGGCAGCCAAAATAAAGGTCAAGAGTTATGTAATGAATCACTAGCCTTCAGCCAGAGCTCCACTTTACTTTCTACAATGCATGGTAGCTTTGATTCTGTCAAGGCTCAGCAAGTACTCGTCTTGATGTGTTTTCATATGAGCTTTTTAAAGTTGCTTGCTAATTTCTTAGCTAGAAGGCAGCATGGCAGCAAGAGTCTAAAGACACCAAACAGCTGGACTTCCAAATTGCGCACAGGAACTTAACCATGTAGTGGTTAGTTCCGTGTCCTGTCGTAGCCCATGAGCACTCACTGAAGATCCCTGTAGTACTGTATGTTCTCGTCTCTCCAGCTGCTTGTGTGGTCTTTCGCCTAAGCCTAAATGTCTCCGTGATGCACCCCACCCCCCACATTTCAGAGCTAGTTCATTTCTTGCTCCTAACCTGGCTTCACTCACAGCCTTTTTTTCTTGTGAAAACTTCACCCTTCTGACAAAGGTGCTTAGTAATTAATTAGCAATTAGTAATCTAATTGGTATTAATTATATACCAATAATTTGCTTTAAGTTCGGCTGTGATCAGATAACAGTTTACTATTGGGCTCATATGTGTATTTGTTTTATTTTGTAGGATGAAGAGAATGGAAACAGAGGAGGTATGCCGTAAAATCTTTACTTTTTCTCTAAATATACACGTTCCTCTGTTTATTCTTGCTGTTTTGGGGATGGTATTAATTAAAGTGATTTCAGATGTAGACTGGCTTTTAGGTGTGAGAATCATGGGCATTGACTATCCTTTTCCCTCATTTCAGGGCTTTGTGAATTCAATCACTTGGTTGTTAGAATTTGAACACTAACGTTTTCGTTATTTATGCAGCGCAATTCTAAGGATATTATGTAGGGGTTTTATTTTGGTCTGAGGACCTTTGTAAACTTGGTCCTTTCAGGGCAGGAGGAGCATGTTGTGTTTTTATCAGGGTAGCTTCGGGTTCTTCTATTCTTACTCTTAAATGCACTTAGGGAACGTCATAAAAGATCCAGGGCTGAAAGGGATTATTTCTTAATAATTTGGCTTTGGTAATTTTTGGGCAACTTTAATGAGTTAAAGTTTACATACAATATAATAGATTCATTACTGCTCTTCTGGAGAACCTGAGTTTGATTCCCAAGACCCACATCCAGTGGCTCAGAGCTGCATGTCTCTAACTCCATGGGACCTGATGCTTAAAGTATACATAACTGTGATACAGTGAGCATAACTAGGAAATTAACATTGATAGGTACTAGTATATTAGCTACAGGTGTTCAGTGTCGCTGAGTTTTCTACTGTCATGTTGGTTTTGTTTTTTTCTTGTTTGTTTTTTGTTATTCTAGATTCTCACTTTGTATTCAGTTATGATCCTTCCCTAAAAATCCCAGTCTTTATTTCTCTCCTTTGTTCTTTTTGTATCTTGTGACCTCAACATTGTTGAGACTCTGCTAGCTTTTGTCTTATAGGATGTTTATTCACTTGGCTTGTGTAATGTTTTCTTACCACCAGTTCAAGTTTAATGTGCTTTTACCGATAATACCACATTTGCACCAATTATATGTTGTGTGAGAGTTAATAAATGTATAACCCATGAACCTTCCTTTCCCATCAAGATATGACTTAAAAATATGCATCCCATCAGTTTCGAAAGTTTCTGTGTATTCTGTGTATTTCTGTGTATTTGTAACTCATTTGGTTTCTTGTCAATAGAGAATTTTGCATTTTCTGGAATTTCTTGTCAAGTAGAACAATATAGAATATTCTTTCTGTGTCTTTTGCCTGACTTTTTTTTTAAATGTATGTATGGGTACAAACAGTGCTATCCCCCTCCCCCAACCAGCTGAATAATTTCATTTGAATCTATTTCACTTAGCTTTTTATTGGATCTTCGTCATGTCTGTGTCTCACCAGCCTGCTTTGTCATGTTTAGGGTTAACATGGAAAGGAAATAATTTCTTTCAGTATTGTCTGAGATAATCCGAGGGTGTAGGCCAGGTAACGGGAATCATAGATGTCACCTGTGCAGGATGGGGCTCTCCTGTCACCATCTGTTATGCACTAGGGTTTAGGACAGGTTCCAAACGCTCCTGCTGTGACAGGAGCAGGGACAGTGGACAGAACAAGCACCAGTGTGAACAAAGGGCATTTGAGTGCTCTGTCATCTTCCCACCACTTCCCAGGCCGCTGTGCTGGGCCAGATATGGCACACATAGTGTCCTGCTTGTTACGGGGAAAATGCATGCTTAATAAATCTAGAAAAATATAACCAGAAAGCTGTGTGTGGATGGTGATGGATCTTCCGCAGCCTTTTGAACTAATTGGGTGTAGTTATGTGCTTTGAATGGGAAGAATTAATGGAAATACCTCAGGGGCCAGGTCTCAGAGAAAGAAACTTGGAGAGGAATAGTAACATGTAGATAAAGGATAATCCACCCATTTTATACATACTCTTATTCAAAATGGAGTTGTCCACATACAGAAATACCATGTTGCCATTAAATAGTAAGAACTAATTTTTAGGGTAGAAAAAGGGGAGTGCTTGTGGGAAGAGTGCAGGGAGGGGTGAGTATGATCCAAACACTTGAGATTCTCAAAGAAGCTGATAGAGTTTGAGTAAAAACATTCATTTAATTGGCAGGAGATTCAGTGTACATAAATATGTTCTGTCTGTGTGTCATTATTAAAAGAAAAGCTGAGTTTGCTTTTAAGCTTCCTAACAGCCAAAGAATCAAGTAATAATAGTAATAGTTAGAAATACACATTGTCTGTTAAAAACACTGTATTGTTTGCATTCGGTAGGAGGTCAGAGTATCATATATGTCCCTGTTCTGGAAAACAAAGAGAATGCTTCAGCAGTGTTGCTCCACATGGCTGTTTTTACAATGAATTTACATCCCTAGCATACAGTTCCTTTAAAGCACTGGTTCTTAGTCTTTCTAATGCTGCATCCCCAGTACAGTTCTTCCTAATGCTGCACCCCCTAATACAGTTCTTCCTAATGCTGCACCCC
>LOEQ01003388.1:123128-156404 GCA_001685075.1 Bramus lutescens
GTTCTCTGGATTGTACACACTGGTAACAGCGGGTTCTCTGGATTGTACACACTGGTAACAGCAGGTTCTCTGGATTGTACACACTGGTAACAACATGAGTTTGGCTCAGGTGCAGTTTTGATTTGCACAGCAGAGCATTTCACACATGTCCTCTAACTTTCCTCATTTTACAGGCTCGCATGTTTTTGGCTTTTTTAAAATTGAGCCTCTGCTTAACAACAAGGCGTATTTATTACCCTTTTTTCCTTATTTTTTTAATTTGTTTTACATCCTGACTATACTTTCCTCTCCCTCCTCACATCCCAGTCCTCCCTCCCCATATTTATTATCTTAATGTCTGAATTTGCTTTTCATTTCTGTTCAGTTATATTTTTGATATGTGGAATGCTCTTGTCATTTTATTTTTATGAGATGATAAGAGAAATCCTAGGTGTGGACCTAAAATAAATTAGATGTGAGCAAAAAGTATTTCTATAGAAATATAACTGTCTTTTCAAAATAAACACTAAATTTGACCAAAATATTCATTGATGTATAAATAGGTAAATTGTGATATATAGTGGAATACACAGCAAAATGGGTGAATTTTGTAAACTTTTCTTTTTAAACAATTCTCTTTATATAGTTTGAACTTACAGAACTTGCCTCTGCTTCCTGAGTGGTACAATTAAAGGCATAAACTACCATGCCTTGCTTGAAAACATTTTTTGTCATGAATTACAGTAAAATTTACCACTTTCAAATTAACAACTAAGTGGCATATCTGTATCTTTCTCTCTCTCTCTCTACACACACACATACACGCACACCACTGTTTATCCATTTACCGTTGTTGGACAGTTAGACTTAATAGTCCTTATGGCTATTGTGGTTGGTGCCACTGTGAACATATATGTGCTGATATTTGGGTCCACGTTCTCAGTTCTTTGGACAGATACCCAGGAGTGTGGTTGCTGGTCACACTCTTTTCCTCAATGGCCTCACCATTTCCACACTCCCATGCGCTTCAGGAGGTCTCCATTTCTCTGCATTCTCTCTGACAAGTTTCTGTTTTTATGTTAGAGCCAACCTCATAGATATGAAGTGAAATTTCATTGTGGTTTTGATTTGCATTTAACTTATTAATACTTTTAGGTAATATCTTTCTGTGTGTTTATTGGCCATACTTCTAGAAATATCTGTTGATATCCATTGCTCATTATTTATTTTTAAAATTATTATTTTGTTATTGTATGTATATGGGTGTTTTGTCTGCATGTATGTCTGTGCCCCATGCTTGCTTGTTCCTGGTACTTGAGGAAGTTAGAACAGGGTGTTAGATTCCTGAACTAGAGTTACAGGTTGTGGGCCACCACACGGGTGCTGGGAACCAAACTCAAGTCCATTTTAGTTATTGACTTGTAGGCGTTAAGTATTTTAGTCGAGGAATTAGTTAGCTGCATTATGTATTAGTTGGATGTCCATTGATCTTGCTTTTCAGATTCTTACTAATTCTGATACGTTTCTTATTTTAATGCAGTCTGAATGGGTGATACTTGTTTTTAACACTCTGAGTTCTCTTTGAGAACTTTGTACTCCTTGGACATGAAGGTGCTCACTGTGGTTTCCTAAGGTGCTGCTGTTTCATCACTTATAATCAGAACTTCAGTTTGCCCATCATTATTGCTTTGGTGTGTGGTTTGAGACCAAGAGAAGTTTTTTTTCTATAATTTTTATTTTCATTTCCACAGTGTTTAGTATAAAGTCTGTACTTTTTCAGTTACTGTGTAGTGAAAATTGCCTTGCTCATAAAGTTGTCTGTCTCGGTGTTGGTCTGTCCTGGACTTTGCTCTATCCTGGGAGTTGGCCCGTGGCTTGTTATTATATAGTTTCCAAACCAGGAATTTTTCTTTTAAGAAGAGAAAAAGAACAGGATAGAGACCATAGGTACTTACGAAGCCCCAAATACTTATTATCTGATTCTTTATAGACACACATCATTCGTGTTGTTCTGTTTCCCTGGTCATTTTATTTGCATGAAGACAGCGCTGCTTTTGATTGTTGTGGCTTGAGAAGAAGCTTTATCCTGCAGTGTATTCTTCCATTTGTTCACAATACCTTGCTTGGGCTGAGGTGTAACTAACTTGGTGCTTTGTCACCCACCCAGCAATAAACCCACAAACAGGAAAAAAGAAAAAGAAAAAAAATTCCAGGCTATTTTTATTTATTATGTAGTATCATAAAAGTTTTAGAATTAGGCTTAAGTTGCTAGAATTTTTATTGTGTCAGCATTACTTAGAAAATGTAAATGAATACTTGCCTTCAGGAAGCAGAGGCAGGTGTATTTGAGTTGTTCTGGGACAGCCAGGGATACACAATGAGTCCCAACCTCAAAAAAGAAAGTAAGCAAACAAGCAAGCAAGTACGCACACACACACACCAAACAAAATCCTTAGCTTGCTGAAGAGTGTAGATTAGTTAGTCTGCATTTTTTGCTTTTTCTCTGTCCATCTTTTGATATAGTGAATGTGTGTATATTGGTTGGATTTTTAGGTATTAAACCAACTTTGTTTTGCTGACCAAACCAAGTTTGTTCTACTGTCGTGCTTATTATCATCAACTTTGTTTGCCTTTTCTACTTGAAGATTCTGGCTTCTCTGCTCAATGCTGTATTGAGATTAGCAGTAACCGAGCAGCAGCAGCTAGCAAGATGGGATACTCATTAGTAGGGGAATCGATTACGATGGGCAAATAATCAAAGGAGGGCCACGATACAGATCTGGCCCTAAGGGAGAAAAGTGAAGGGACAATTCGTTGGGAGAAGCCTCAGACTTCAGTCTGCCTTTAAGGAAGGCGCAGCTAGGCCAGCAAGCAGTAGATGGGTTGGGAGCAATCCTCTTAAAGAACTCTGCTTTGGGCAGCAGACTTGGCAGTGGATCTGATGGCTGGAGAACTGCTACCCGCAGAAGGTTCTCAAAGGGAAATGTGAGCATGGCATCTTCATGCTTGGTAGCCTGGCCGTCTTACTCCTTTCCATCCCAGCTGAAGGCATTTGATGCTTTCCAGGCTGGCCCTGCACACCTTGCTTCCCTCCCAGCCTTTGGAGAGACTGTGAGGCTCTTTGCCTTGTCTAGCTTTCCTGTGGTTCACGAGAAGTTGTTGACGAATAAGCCAGTTGGCAAGCTATACGTATTTAGAAGCTTAGATATTTATAGCTAATGAAAATTTTCATTTGTTTAATCTTTTACATTTATTTATGTATATATGTAATTATTTATTATGTGTATAAGTGTTTGTTTTCCCTGCATGTATGTCTGTGTACTACCTTCATGCCTGATATCTTCAGAGGACAAAAGAGGTCATCGAAACACCTGAAACTAGAGTTACGGATGGTATGATCTGCTGTGTAGTTGCTGAGAATCGAACTCCTATCCTCTGGAACAGTGTTCTTAACCACTGAACTCTCTCTCCAGCCCTTTGTTTAATCTTTGTTGTAAGAATCTGTTGATTCAGACTTACTTATAAATTCCTTTTTGAGACTAAAAAAGCCATTTTTCCTTCATGCTTTCTGCTTGATATGTTAAGTGATATATTTTCATTCTTTTCATAGTTAGCTTGGTAACTCTACTTATTGCTCTCCTTCCTGCATATCATTGTTGTGCTGCATTGAAGTTCAGTTTTTATTTAATGGAATTCCTTTGTTTTCCCCTCATTTTTGCTTTGTACATTCTTAAATAATCTTGGAGATGCAATTCTAGTCTTGCTTGGCTTCTGCTGTTGCTACTAAGACATTGTAATTTGGTCGTACCTTTTTGGAGGTAAGCACACAGACATGCACACATGACACAGACACACAAAACACAGACACATGCACACAGAACATACAACACAGACGCGCACACAAAACACACATACATGTACACACATAGTGCACTTAAGTTTTTTTTTTTTCTCTGTACCTTTAATGCTCAGCCATTCCTAACAGTGTAGCAGAGGGAGGATCTGATGTCAGGTTGCTTCTCAGGACTGTGACGTCTTTTCTCCTCATATTCTAATCACTGTCTGGTTCTTTCCGAGGCCTCAGTTAAATATTTTCTTTGTTTGTTTGGTTTGTTTTTGAGACAGGGTTTTTCTGTAGCTTTGGAGCCTGTCCTGGAACTAGCTCTTTTCCACCAGGCTGGTCTTGAACTCACAGAGATCCTCCTGCCTCTGCCTCCTGAGTTCTGGGATTAAAGGTGTGTGCCACTGCTGCTCAGCTATTTTCATTTTTTAAATATGACTAGATTTTCATGGTTTTGCTAGAAATAAAGAAGCTAATAGAAAAGTGATAGCCAGTTTCAATTTTTTGAATGTCTATTTTGTAGGAAATGTTTCACAGTTAGTAGAAGATTGAAGATATGTTCATTAATAATACACTGGAAAAATCCCTGCTCATGGAGACAGCTTGTTGATCGTTCGTGTTTGTGGTAAATTTGGTGAGAATTCCTGCCTCTTGGATTGCCCGTTCAGGCTGTGGCACTAGCGCAGGTTTGGTGCAAGGAAGTATGAAGCCAAGGCTGGTCATGAGATTGTGCAAAGAAGACACTTAGTTGTTCAGGGCTGCCTTCCCTTCCTCCCTCCCTGTGCTTGTCTCCTTCCCTCTTTCTTCCCCTCCTTTTCTTTTGTAAAGAATCAGGATCTCTTTCTGTTGACTTGGCGCTCTTGAACTCCTAGGCTCAAGTAATCTTCCTTCCTTAGCCTCCCAAGTCAGGGACAGATCCACTCCACTTAGCTATCAATGTATTTTTGAAATGATTCCTCTGTATTCTTCTCAGAGCAAAAGTTATGAAGGACAGGAAATGCCTCAGATGGCTGAATTTTCAGTGAGTAGGTCCCTGGCACATAGTAGGAGCTTATGTGCACCACTGACCATTGAATAAAGGGAAGGACGGTGACAACTGTGGTGATGGCTACCATGGTGCTATTCCTGAGTGACTGCTGTCCGTGCTGCAGGGCTTAGCTTGTTGGCCTGTATCTGCTATGTGTGAGAAAACTAGTTCTGTCCCTCCCTTCTTACTCCCCATAGTCTGCAACTCAAGGTTGATTTAGAAACCGCAGTTTAAATAACTAAGTGTGTGTATGAGAAAATAATGAAAATAGAACAGTCTTGGACTTACATAGAAACTCAGACTCTGGAGGTGAGAAATTTAAAAGTAAGTCTTGGTATTACTTAAAGAATGGTAATCTATGATGAAGGGAATTCAGCTGGATTAAAGTAGGTGTCAGAAATCTGCTTTTTAGGAGTAAACTTTTAAAAGTTGAAAAAACTAATACGTGAAGTTAACTTGGTCAATAAATCAGACGTGATTTCAGAATATCTTTAAGAATTCTAAGCCCTTTTTTAAATATGAAAGAGCTTCAGAGAGCTAATTGGAGGCATTGGGCAGAGGGATATAGTTGTAAAAGAACGAGCAAAGTTCACATACAGTCTGCCCAGTCTCTGCAGCATGACCTTCTACTCTGCAGATATTCTCTCTCAGGAATGTCGCCTGGAGCAGCCCTGTAATTGGGGAGGTGGGGAGGTTAGCTGTGTTTTCCTAGCTGTTCGGTAATTTGTGACCTGGCTTGCAGACACCACTCGGCTGGATTACCCTGTTCTTGTTTCTGATTGCTTTCCAGCCAGCCTATACAGAAAGTATGGGATTCCTAACTTAATAACAGTTAATTGTGGGATTTACAGTCCCTGCTTTTGATGAGAAGCACATAACTTCTCATCATTTGCATAAAAACAAAACAGAAATGTGTGCAGCTAAATGCTGATCACAATAAACCGAGAAATCTATTTTTTGTGTTTTCATTCACTTAGCAAACATCTGTTCAATCTGTACCATGAGCCAGACACTAAACTGATTGCGTGGAAGGAAGCATTGTGGCCTCTAACCTCACTTCCCTCCGAGTGTTGATCAAATGCCACCTGATACAGTGGACTTCCTCAACCATTTAGTAAACACAGCCCTGCCTTTCATGTTCTCTTTCCTTCTCCTCCTGTGTGATGTTCTCCATAACATCACCTCACACTAATTTCTTCACTAATTTCCCCCTCTCAGTTGAAATATAGGCCAAGGAGTTTTGGTTTTTCTCTTTTTGTTTTCTTCCTTCATACTCAATAGTTTCTGCCATGCATTTATTGGAAACATACAGACCCACACATATGACACTCTGATTTCAAGAGACTTGTAATCTGTTGGAAGGTGGAAATATAAAATAACTCTTTTAAAGTACTGAGTGTGCAGTTGTTATAGGATTGTGGCGGAATGAATTATTTTTATCCCAGGGAACAGTGCTTAGGAGAACATTGGTTAGATTGTTGATGGACTTAACGGGGAGGAAGGAAAAACAGCACATGCTGAAGTAATATTTGCCTAGCTTTGGGGAAGAGCAAGGTGGGGTGGATTGTGTGTATTCGTTGTGGGTGACTGATACATGGAGAGTCATACTTAGCTTTTCTAGGTTGAGTAGGTTGAATGGATGGAAACTCCATGAATCAAAGGATGCTAGAAGGAAGCATCTTCCTGTCCTCAGGGAGTGGGGTTCAGTTTGGGATCAGGAGCTTTTCTGATGACTACTAGGGCACAGAGTCTGGAGTTCTTGAGGAGGACCAGCCGTAATGAGCATGGGAACTCAGAGTAAAGATGGGGCCAGGGAATATAATGTCTAATGATGGCGATAGCAAGAAAAATCAGAAAAAAAGATGTAGTGACATTACATTTGTATTTTAATAAATAAAGCTTGCCTGAAGTTCAGAAAAGTAAAAACAGCCACCCACTGACTCTTATCTTTACCTTAGTCCAAAATGGCACACTTGTTTCCAGGAATCTCAGAATGAGACTGGGTCTGAGAGCTGTCTACAAACCTCTCCAGTGCTGGGATTTAAGGGCGTGCGTGCTCCACTACTGCCTGGTTTCTGTGGCGAACTAGTGTGGCTACTGTGATTAAAGGTGTGTGTTACCACTGCCTGGTCTATAAGGCTGGTCAATGCAGCTATTTTATCTCTGATCTTCAGGCAAACTTTATTTATTAAAATACAACTGAAATATCATTACAGAAAGATCTGAGGACAACCAGAGTTGGTGCTTTGCTAATTAAGGGGTGGTTATTTTGAGGTGTCAGTGAAAAGCTTGTCATTGTGGCAGAGAATACATTAGGACAGTGGCCAGAAAAATACTAATGCATTAGGACAGTGGCCAGAAGGATACTCTCTGACAAGTAGCACATTAGTGAAGTTACAGAGGACAGTGGAGTTGACAGATATTGAATTAGGATGTTTGTGAGAACATCAAACCATGCCCAGTGACAGTAGTGTTACCATGCTGAGTTTGCCTGTCCTGGGGATGTTTGTTCATATCAGAAAACCTTGAAATACAAGTGACTGGAGATGAGTGAGTGCATCAGCACTGGCAGAAAGTGTGCAGTAACACAGAGGCATACAACACCAGTCACAGCCGCGTGGAAAAGTGTGCAGTAACACAGAGGCACACAACACCAGTCACAGCCGCACGGACTGGAGAAAGGGCGCTTCGGGGAGATGATGTTGGGTTGATTGATGTATATACACAAGAAGTGGTAGCTGTGGACCAAGACTCTGAAAAAGGCTGTGAGGGCTAAGTTCTTGCTTGAGAACAGGACACAGGAGAAAAAAAAAAAAACCTCAAAATGAAAACTGAGCATTTAAAAAATAAAATGAGGCCAAAGCAGCAGAAGTGCAGGAAATAGGAGACACATCCAATGTGACCTGTGCTGCAGGGAGAGCAGGTTAAAACTGCAGAAGTTTGGAAGAGCAGCCTTGAGGGAACAGGAGTTGAACAAGAGCCTTTCGTGAGCAGAAACCTGATTGAACTTAGGAAGCAGTTTACTGTGTGGCTCAGCTTAATTCAGCTGTATTGCTAGGCCGGGAACTGGAGGCAGAGCTGGTGTGTAGTTGGCCTTCTCTCTAGTCAGATGGGCAAATTGCACACTTTGAAAGGTCAAGGGAGGAAGAGGTTGAAGTTGCTAAGTTTTGTTGAGATGTGCGTCCGTAGGTGATCTTAGGATTCCTGAGGGAGGCTGGTGGTCTTGACCAGTAAAGAAGGCACAAAGGAAGTTCTTGACTGAGGAGAATTCAGAGATGGAAAGTTGTTGCTTATGATTAAGAGTGCTGTAACAATTTGTTTGGTCAGAGAAATCACAACCTATCATAGAAAAAAAAAATCAAAACCACAGGGCTGTGACTCTAGGCATGATACATGACTTTTGAAACTCCTAAAACTTAGAGAAAAATCTGACATCTTGTGAACTTGAAATACTCTGAAAGGTAATCGTGGGGATGTTTTGTTCATAATAAGAAAATCACTATGAAACTGGGTAAATTTTTGTTGGGTGATTACATGCTCCCCGTGTTTCTGCCTAGCTAGAACACTAACAGTTTTTGACTCATGCCTGACACCTAGTGGTGTTGTGCTTACACTACTCTCATTGCCTGCCCTGGCCCTGAACTGACCAGGGCAGGAGGCAAAAGCTCCTTTACTGTAGGCATTTTCCAGTATTTTGAATAAGAAGGTATTTATGGAGCATCTTACATGCGAGGTACTATTCTGTGCACTTGAGATATTAAAGTGACATGTTTTATTGTATAAACTCAGAGAATTTGAAAATATAGCTGAGTAAATTGGTAATAAACTCACTGTATTTTAACATATAGCTGAGCAGGTCCACTGTACACTCACAGAACTTGAATATATAGCTAAGCAGATCCACTACTAACTCATTGAATTTGAATTTATAACTGAGCAGATCTACTATTACCCCATGAAATTTGAATATGTAGCTGAGCAGAGCCACAGGATGGGTAACTTGTTTATAAACTTAACATAGCGTTGTCTTGTGATTTTCACATGTGAGACCTTTTTGTGTTTGTCTCATGGTTTTGGGGCGGTGCCAGTCATTCATGTTAAGTAGCTGTTTAAGAAGATAAAAATTGGTTTGTGCTCAGTGTATGTGAGAAAACGTGCAGAGTTCTCCGTACTGTGGAGACTTGCTGGAGTAGGTCGCTGATTTGCCTGTACGTTAGCACTAAACTTGCCTTTCAGCTATCCTTGCCAAAGTAGTTACAGTATTTATTAATGAATCAACCTCTGGGGTATAATTTGAAATGTTTTATAAGTATATGAGTGTGCTTAAATGGAACAAGATTTTCATAGCTCTTTAGATAGGCTCCTGGGGCTTCGTCGTATTAGCCTGTCTGGTTCTGAGTATATGATATATATTCCCATGGCAAAAAGTCTTAAAGATATGTATGTATCTGATGTGAAAAAGTTTTAACATAAGTAAGTTCAAATATAGTCTGCTTTTTAAGGTTTTAAAAAGATTTCTTTTTTTTTACTCCATTATTTAAAGGTCAGGTTGTATAAAGGAAGTATATATTTGATGTAGTATATGCAATTATGATTGAAACATGACAGATCTTATCCCAGTTCCATTCCAACATTATTGTAACTTGAGGTCAGGTTCTCTTAAATTGCAGACTGGGAGATAAAACTTGAATGTACTAGCTAGCATTCTGAAAATGAACATGCCAAATAGAATTTGGAGAACACGTTGATTTAATAAATTACTTTTTCCCATTTGCTTTTGCCCTTACCACAAAAGAAGAAAAGGAGGATAACAAATCAGCTATAGCATTTTAGTGTTTGATTATATGATACATGCATTTTTTAAACATTAAGTAGTATATTTATTTTAGGAATTAAGATGACTTTTATAACTGGATGTGGTGACTCGTGCTTGTAATCACAGCCTTGAGAGTCTGAGACAGAAGGGTTGCTGGTGATCAGCCTGGTGACAAGAGCTAGTGCCAGTCGTACAGTGGCACGAAGCATGGGCATCTCTTCCACTGATCCTTTTCCTTTAGCTGTATAACCGGCAATGGGATTGCTAGGTCTTATGGATTATTTGCCATTCATTTATTTGACAATACTTTATACTGTTTTCCATAATGGTTTTTGTGTTGGTTAGTTTAATGTCAACTTGGCATATGCTAGAATAGAGCCATTTGGCCATTTGGGAAGAGGGTCTCTTTGTTTTTTTGTTTGTTTGTTTTTTGACAATGTGATTTTTACTCATTGACTAATAGCCTACTGCAATTTATTGGTCCCAGTTAATTTGAATTTATGTGTATAACAGTTATTTATTATTTGTATTGATCTTAGTTTTGGAAAACAACCTAGTAAGGAAATTCATGTTTCAGTGGACTTGGACAATGCCAGAGGCTTCACGGTTCCCTTGAAAGAACTGCCAGTGAGCTCTTTTCCAAATCTCAGTGTTAAATGTTTTTGATAGTTAAAAGCCATGTGAAGAAAAATGAGTACATAAAAGGAATTTAGATCTATTTTATAGGTTAAACCTTACAAATATTTGTATTTTTAATTTTTTTGAGATTATACTATAATTGCAACACTTTTTCCTTTCCCTTTTCCCCCTCCAGCTTCTCCTTTATACCCACCTCCTACTCTAAAATTCATGGGTTCTTTTCTTTGGCAGTTTATACTATTTTTGATTGTGTGTGTGTGTGTGTGTGTGTGTGTATTCCTAAATCTACAGGTACAACCTGCTCAGTCTGTACTACGTTACTCATGTATGTTTCCAAGACTGACCATCTGGTATTGATTAACCAGCTGGGGCACTCTTTGCTGTGGAAAGCTGGTTCTCCCATTTTGAGCATTCCTTAGTGGCCTGTGAGTCTTCGTCTATGATTGAGGACACATTAGTTTCCAGTCGGTGTCAGCATGTTTATTGGCATTGTCTTTGTTCAAATCATGTTTGGGCTTTTCTGACAATGTGACTTCATGGGTATAGCTTCTCTGACATTTCTAGGAGACACAATTTTACAGCAAACATCCTGTTCTCTGGCTTTTACAATCTTTCTGCCCCTCTTTGGCAATAACCCCTGAGCTTTAGATGTAGGAGTAACTCTTCCATATGCACCTTTGGAACTGAGCTAAACAGCTCTGCAGTTCCATCAGCTGTAATTTTATATGACGATCTCCAGCTGTTGCAAAGAGAAGCTCCCTTGATGAAGGGAGAGGACTGCACTTATCTGTGGGTATGAAGATAAATATCTAATAGGTGGTTAAGGGTTGTGCTAACTTAGGAAAGAAGCAAATACAGGTTCTCCAAGTTCTATGACTTCACTAGCCCCAGGTAACTGGCTAGATTTCCAAGACCAGGCATTACTTTTCTCTTGTTGAGCAGTTAGGTTGCTGTTGGTTACTGCCAAGGTATGCATGCCGCTATTGCACTCTTAGGGTTATCATGCCATGCTGATTGGTATGGTTTATAGGCATCATACATAGCTGGGTAAGACTTTCGGTTGCTTCCTTCCCCTGAGGCTTCTGTGACATGTTTTGGTATCATGAGAGCTACTTCTCAGGGAGGAGACATTCAGGTCAGGTCCAACTCAGATCCTCTGGGTGGAAAATGATCTGCCCATATATTCAACTTCATGAGTTAATTGCAGATCTGCTCAGCTATATATTCAAATTCAGTGCACGATGACTTAGCAATAGTGACTTAACTTCCACTTCTTGGAAGCAACCAGGGACTACAACAGTATCCTACAGTGTTTTGGGACTCTCTTTGACAACCTTGACCAATAAGAGGACTTCCCATGCCTGGTGTTAAGGTTTTTGTTAAATAGTCTGTGGCTCTTGAGGGAAGCCTTATTAGCCCAGATGGGATAATTTCATTTAAACACTGTATGTTTATGTATATTCAAACTTAGGTGTATTATATTTTTAGGTTGATAGATTAATAGTTTGATTTCTCCCTTATGATATTTTTTTCTGACATCCTTACCATTAATTTTACCCTCTTCCCTCCTTCTGTATTTATCTCACACCCTCCTTTGGTAATTAACACCTCCCCTAGTTTTCCACTCCCCTCTTTAGATCAGTCAATCAGTGCCTGCCAAGGTATGCACGCCACTATTGATTAATCAATCCCTGTTGCAAGAGGACTGTTCATTGAGAAAATGCCTCCATAATGTCAATTCTGCCTGGCATTTTCTTTAGTAATGATTGATGGAAGAACCCAGCCCACTGTGGATGGTGACAGCTTTGGACAGGTGGTCCTGAGTTGTATATGAAAACAGCCATTGAAGCCATAGTGATCAAAGCCAGTTAAGTGGTGCTTCTCCTTGGCCCCTGCTCCAGTTCTTGCCTTGCCTTTCCTCAGTGATAGGAGTATGACCTGTAAGAGAAACAAACCTTTTCCAATCCCAAGTTGCTTTTGGCCGTGGTGTTTTATCACAGCAGTAGAAACTCTAAGACATCTGTACCACTTTAAGTTGCCACCAGTGGACAGGGCTTCCCTTTTTCTGGTCCTTGCCAGCACTTGTTACTTTTGTCTTCTAGTACACTGTGGTTTGGGCTTGCATTTTTTTGTTACTTAGTAATGTGGAACGCTTGCTTTCACTCTGTGTTGACCACCTAATAATATGTCTGCTGAGAAGTGTCTGCTTACATCTGTTGCCCATTTTTTATTGGGTTGATTTCTTTTTTTGCTATTGAGTTTTTGTAGTTTCTTAATATTTTGATTATTGACTTTTTCAGAGGTATAATTTGCAGTATCTTATCTTGTTCTATGTGATACCTTTTGACTGTGATGATTATTTACTATTTCTATGCAGAATCATTTTAGTTTAATATAATCTCATTTATTTATCTGCTTTTATTTGCTGTATTTCTGGGCAATGTGAATGTAAATGTGTATACATATTTGTGTACACACGACAATACTGTTTTTTCAGTCAATCATAGGTACGTTACTTTGTTCTAGAACTATAGAATTCCATGGTTGTCGTGATCTCTTATTTTATGAATCTTTCAGCGTTGCTTTTTGTAACTGGCCATCTTAGTTTGGTTTTCTATTGCTGTGAAGAAACCCCATGACCACAGCAAGTCTTAAAAGGAAAACATTTAATTGGTATACCTCGCTTACTGTTTCAGAGGTTCAGTTCATTATCGTCATGGCAAGGGTGCATGAGGTCATGCAGGCAGGCATGGTACTGGCTATGTCTTATCAGAAGGCAATAAAAAGTGGACTTGTGTGTGGCACTAAGTGAAGCTTGAGCAAAAGAGACCTCAAAGCCCACCCCAGAGTGACACACTTCTTCCAACAAAGCCACACCTACTTCAAGGCCGCGCCTCCTAATAGTGACACTCCCTTTGCCATTTTCTTTCAAACCACCACACTGGCATAGGTCAAAGATTGTTTCTTAACAATCTGTATACTCTGTGTACCTTCATACTTAAAATTTTCAGGTAAAATAAATGCTGCAGGTGATTTCAATTTGAGCATTCTCTAAAGAAATTTGCTATGGATTTAAATCATCTCTCTTGAATTTAGAGATGTCATATTCAGTCTGAGCCACCAATCTATTTGGAGATGGGAATCTAGTTCACAATAGGGATATTGGAACATTTTGTGCTTGTACCTTTATGTCCTCTTCTCTTTCATTTCTGTTTTCTTTGGACTGTGCTCTTCAGCTTCCTTCTAATACGACTATTGAGTTTAATGGATAATTTCTCAGCCAGTGTTTTCTGATTACCTGCAGGGATACAAGGTTGATGTCTTCTCACAGGGCTTGTCTTCATCTGTGTGTAAACCTTTTCTGTAAACCTGGTTTATAATAAAATGAGCATAGTCATATATATTTAATATCTTAACGTTAATGCTCACAGCAACTTTGTCAGGTAGGCATAACTACTGTTATTGCATTGCAGCTGAGCAAACTGGCACACGTAAGCAAGTTATGTAAAAAATACTTGCCAGGTAAAAAAAAAAGAGCGCTCAGTTAAATTTGACGCTCATATCAATAACTAATAATTAATTAGTTAGAACTTATATCAAATATTACAAATTTTGTTAGCTGGATTAGAAAGTAAATGGAAAAGGTGGGGTTTTAAGCCATATGTCCTGGTATAGGGCCTAAGTTTTTCTGAAGTACTCCATTATCCTGGACACAGAATCCAACTCCCCTAGACATTCAGAATTGGATGGCTCCCCCTACCTGTATATTACTAATTCTTTTTACTTAAGCACAACCGATCACATTATTGTAAAGTTTATGTGCTCTCTGATTTTAAATGTTGTCCCGAGCTTTCAGTCAGTTCATGTGTGCTTTCCATGCCTTCTTAATCAAGTGTAGTCACTTCATTTAGCCTTTTGCACCCATGTAAGACCCTTTCATTTGCTTATTTTCTGCAAAGATAAAGATTTAGTTAGTTACACAGATATGCTAATATAAATACTTAGAGAAGGTCAATAAAAAGACACCAGAGTAAGGTACTTGACCTTTTAAACATGTTCTGTATCTTCAGAAGTCCAGAAATGGAGAAGTAAAGGAAGGAAAGTGGAAGTGACTTTCTAAGAATCACTGCAGCAGCTGTCTGGGAACAAGAATAAGTCTCCCTGTTGGATGACTAAAACTCAGGATTGGGCTTTTCGTTTTATATGTTCAGAAACTGATCTGCAAAACCTAATGACTGATGAGATTAAATGACACACATTTTATTTACTTATCCTATTTTTGTTTGCTTGGTGTATATGTGGCATATACATGTTTGTACACATGTGGATGAGGGTATACATGCTTATGCAGAAATGCAAATAATTTGGGGTGTCATCTATCATTTTCCACTCTGTGTTTTGAGTCATACTGCACTGAGCTCATGGTTACAGCTGGCTGGCCGGCCAGTGTGTCCCCATTTAGGGCTGGTTATAACTGTGCGCTGCCATGCTTGCTTTTTATGTGGGTGGTGGAGATCCAAACTCAGGTTCTCATCTCAGCAAGAAGCACTCTACCTACTGAGCAGTCTCTTTAACATTCATTCATTTGTTCATTAGTTTGTTTGTCCATTCATCTAAGACAAGTCTTTGCTCTCTAGCTAGGCTGGCCTCAAACTCATGTTCCTAATGCCTCCACCTTCTGAATGTTTAAATTATTAAGATGTACCACATATGAGCTCAAGTTCGAACAGAATTTCATCTCCCCCGCCCCCGTCTGTGTGTACTGTTAATTAATGAGCCAAATGTCTTAACTCAAAATATAAAATCTGACTATAGAAATCAAAGACATAAATTCCTACTGAGGCTTGCTTATATTTAAGGGATATATGAAAAACAGTTTTCATTTTTTATAAGAGGGATTAGATTAAACCCTGGTAGAATTTAGAAGAGAGTTCATTCTCAGCATATGTTATGGTTTATTGATATTGTTAACCTCTTTTTTAATCGATTCTACCTCCATAGGTCTTTAGGCATAGTGTGATGATAGACTTATCAATAGCAAATTGATTGACTTTACAAAAAAAGCCATTGCAAAAGTAGTATTTCTTTTGTAAACATTAGGCCCAAATTATTTTGGTCATCTCTCCTCTGTGTAAGTAAACTTCACTACTAGAATTTTTAGCTGTAACCACATTGTTACCCAACTAACTCTTTATTATTTTGTAGAATGTATCAATAATTATTTGTATTTAATACATATTTGCAGCAAGCTCTTTTATATTTTATTTTAATATTTTATTATTTTATGTGTATGGGTGTTTGCCTGCATGTATGTCTGTGTACCACATGTGTGCCTGGTGCCCAAGGAGGCCAGAAGAAAGTATCAGATCTCCTGGAACTGGAGTTACAGATGGTTATGAGCTGCTATGGGGGGTGCTGGGAATCGAACTTGGGTCCTCTGTAAGAGCAGATAGGGCTCTTAACTGCTGAGCCATCTCTATAGCCTCTATGTTTTATATTTTTAAATGAGACAGATGAGACATATCAATAGAAAGCAAATGTCTTTTATTTTACAAACCTTCCTGTGAAAGCAATGTCTTGATAAAACAAAACATTAAATCCTCAGATCTTTAGCCAAAAGGGCAAGTGGTTTTCTTTTAATGCGAGCTGTTGTGATGTTGGGTTGGTCACAAAGGGAACTAGCCAGACTAGCTTCTGGATTAGAATTCAGGGTTTGCATTTTGAATGACTTAAATTGAAATACACTTTTTCTTCATAGATATTGCATCTGTGCATCACCTCAAATGGCAGTACATTATGAGATGTCCCTACGTGATTTTTGTCACTGAGTTGGTGTGCATATATCTAGATGGGGATGTAACTCATTGGCAAAGCTCTCACCTAAAGTGCAAGCCCTAGGTTCCATCCCAGCACTACAAAGAAAAAACAGCTAGAAATGTAGATAGATAGCATGACCTTTACACACCTAGTGCTGTTTGGTATAGCCACTGTTGACAAAGTATTAGGCTCATGACTGTAATTGTAAGTGGGTTTGTATAAGTAAAGCTGGATACCTGGATTAATGTCAGTTACAGAGATGCCACATTACTCTGCCTCTGCCGAATGCTTTGTTTCTCATTCCTGCTCAGTCGTGACACTCTTTGGATCACGATGCCTATCTCCAAAGCCTGAGAGAGTTAGACTAATATGTTTATTCATCAACTTTGTAAGTGCTTATTAGATTCCAGCTCTGTACTAACCATTTTCTAGGCGCTGTGGCTATCAGGAAGAATGATACTTTTCCCACCATTAGCTTTATTAGCGATATATACAGCAAATAAAGATGCAGATATACAATTTTTGTAGTGATTCTTTCAGTGAACACAAGTTAAAAAGAGACATTTTCATGTGGCAAAGGGGTCTGTGACCATACCACCCTGAATGTTCCCAACCATGCCTACTGGCTTCTGAAACATAAGCAGTTGCTACTATAATAGGATGGCTTAGGTGGTTGAGTTACTGCTTTAGAGGGCGTCTTTCAGATTACAGAGCTAGGTATGAACAGGAGTGACCTATTGATGGTCTGTTACTGAGAAATGTCTTTCGAGCCTCCTTTGTGTAGACATGATAGACAGTTTTATGTGGCTGTAATGGAACATTCTCATATGTGGCACCCTCTTCTCACCAGTGTTGCTATTTAGTAAGTAGCATTAGATTACCATATGCATGCATATGCCTTGTTACTCAGTTACATTCTTCTTTAAAGGTCTGTGTCTTCTACTTCAGTGGTTCTCGCTAACCTCAGACTATCTGGAGCCGGTCTACAGACCAGCATTTCTTTCTCTTTTCTTTTTGTTTTGTTTTGTTTTGTTTTGAGACAGGGTTTCCCTGTGTAACAGTCCTGGCTGCTCTGGAACTAGCTCTTGTAGACCAGGCTGGCCTTGAACCCCAGAGATTCACCTGCCTCTGCCTCCCGAGTGCTGGGACTACGCAGCCACCACCACCTGGCCAGACCAGCATTTTTAACACAGCCCCAGATAGTGCAGGCCACAATGGTCTTAACCCTGAAAACTGTGGGGTTTGTTTTGTTTTTTAATTCCACAGGCTCATCATGGTGTTTGTCAGTCATCTGTCCTGTTCTCTCTACTTTGATGCTTTCCTGACATCTATTTCTTGGAAACTGTTATTCTCACATTGTAGTATTAGGGTCACCTTGGAAACTTGTAAACAAAATGAAATTCCGTTTGGACCCTATACAATTTTTAGTTCATAAGTGCTGGGGTATCTATATGTCTATTTATAGGAGGGGCTGTGGACCACAGCTTGTGAAATACTGACTGTCTTAATTAGGCTTTTTATTGCTGTGAAGAAACACCATGGCCATGGCAACTCTTATAAAGGAAACATTTAAGCAAATTGGCAGCTTACAGTTTCAGAGGTTCAGTTCATTATCATCATGTCAGGGAGCATGGCAGCATGCAGGCAGACATGATGCTGAAGCTGAGAGTCCCTCATCTTGCTGGCAGTTGGAAGTCAACTGTCACATTGAACAAAATTTGAGCAAAAGAGACCTCAAAGCCTGCCCCCAAAGTGCCACGCTTCCTCTAAGTAGGCCATACCTACATCAGCAAGGCCACACCTCTAGTAGTGTCTGTCCCTTTGGGGGACATTTTCTTTCAAACCACTACACTGTATTCATGTTGATCATGTTCTTGTCACCACTACATTTCGTATCTGTCTTTAACCAAGTTTTCTACTATCTTGTCATTTATTTATATCCTATTTTTTCTCATCAGCCCTTAGAAGAAAGGAATGTCTTCAGTGTTAGCACAATTTAGCTTTAGAAAGCAGTAGTCTGGGTGTAGCTGTGTGTAACTTTGGCATTTGTTAGCTCTGTGACCTTTGAAGATCTTTAATCCCTTCAAGACTTGGTCCTCTTTGTGCTCTAGTGGTCATTATATTTATTAACTATGGAAATTAGAAGCTGTGAGATATGCATAGCATATAATTTAGTCATAAATATACAGAATATGTTAAATAAATGGAAACCATAAATTTGGTTGTTATTTTGTTATGGCAGAAGTAAATAAGTGCTCATTTAAGGAAAATCCCTACAATCTCGTGTTAGCATCCAGATTCAGGTTGTGTTTAATACTCTGAAAAATCTCTACTCTAGTTTTAATTAACTCTCATTTTATGTTTGGGAGTTTTATTAAAATACTGTGAAGTAAAACCATTACTCGGGATTTTTTTCTTTCCTAGGAAAGCAAAGAAACCGATTGGAGCCGATGGATACCATATTTGTTAAACAAGTGAAGGAAGGCGGGCCTGCCTCTGAGGCTGGATTATGCACAGGTACTAGTCATCAGTGTCTTGTACATTTATTTTACTTTTCCTTACACATCTTTTCCTGTAGTTTTTTCCCTTTTCTATTCTTCTTTGTACTTCTCTCTCTCTCTTCACATGTTTTTGTTGTTGCTGAGATTGAGTTCTATCTTTCTTGAAACTCAGTGGATGTAGCTGAACAGACAGAACACCGAAACTTGATAAAATCTAGGCACTTTTAGTTAAGACACAGACTTGTAGTCTCTTTAAAATCTATAGTTGAATTTTGACAAAAGAATTGTAAAATAACAAACTGATGAAGATACTTCTTTAATGAAATGATCTTCGATCTCCAAGTCTGGAAGTGCCTGATCAGGCAGGTAACCTACAGAATGACTGAGCTTCCCTGAGTACTGCAAGTTCCTTCATTTCCAGGTATCCAGTCAGAACGGTCTACTAAGGGAGATTTAATAGCTGCTTGATACTATATCTTACTAATTTGATTTGTGACATTAATAAAATTAACTCAAAATCAAAGCTTAGCAAATACTTTAGAATGTTTTTCTTGTTTTTAATGCATAAAGCAATTCAAAATAGAAATTGACAGCCTCTATATGCTTCTTTTAGTTCCCTTTGAATAAAGTATATTTTCAGCTACAAATAGTGAGTGCCACTACTGAGATTTACTAGGCTGCATTGTGATTATCCTTATCATATTTAAAGTAACCCTTAATATCATTAATATGTATAATATGCATATTAATATCTACACATGTAGAATTTCATTAGAGTGTATCACCTGTCATATTCAAGGTGTCACAATTTTGAGACAATAAGTTGGAGATGATGTGATAAGCACACAAAAAATACTTTATTTCTATTTCCCATTCTTCTGTCCTTTGTTCCTTTTTTGCCTTTTTATTCCTTTTTTTTGAGTAATCCAATATTTTCCTCCATTAAAATGAAGAGTAAATTAATAGATTCAAAGTAAAAAACGCATATATTCATATTTAAGTTTCCTAGCACATTTATCAGTTATCCAGATATGTAGATTGGAAGAACACTGTAAAAAGTGAGTAGATAAAATCAGATGACCCTGCTGAAGTGTTAGCATCATCTGAAGCCTGATGGGAAGGGGAGGAGTAGCTGGGGGACAGGGCAACAGGACAGGAGCAGCACTGGGGACCATTGCAGTTTAAGGTCATCAGTATCAGAAGTCTCACCTGGACCACTGTTGTACTTCATGAGAAGTTGGATGCATCAACAACAGGTAGATTTATTTTTGTAGCAGGTACTTAAAAATATGCAAGTATGTTTTAAAAATAAGGGCACATTGGGGTGGGGTATAGTTCAGGTAGCAAGCAGTTTGACCCCAGCACCACTAGAACAGCAAAGAGATGGAACAGTCTCGGGAGCTACTTTACAATTACTCAAAGCGAATTCTTTCTGGAGTTCCTAATGCGTTAGTTTGTTTATTTTCTTTATTTCTATTTAATTATTCTTTGTAATTCTTTGAAGGTGACCGGATTATAAAAGTCAATGGAGAAAGTGTCATAGGAAAGACCTATTCCCAAGTAATTGCTCTCATTCAGAACAGGTAGGATTCTTGAAAACTGATTAATTTTGGTTAAAATCCTATAGAGCAAGTAGGTTTCATATACAGTGCTGTGCTCCTGTAAGGGACTGGGGTGACATGGAACTTTCTCCTTCAGTGGATAATGTATCTCATGTTGCCAAGCATTAGCCAACTCATCGCTTAGTGGGCTTGCCAATTTGTAATGTTCACAGTGGAAAATCCTTTGGGCTTTGAGAGTACATAGTATAGATAATATGAGGTTTCCACTTTGATTTGAAAGGACAAATATGTAATTTGCTTAAAATAAATCTGGAAATAAATGGACACTTAGTTTTCTAAAAAAAAAAATCTTAGTGAGATGCATATTTTTAATGTATTTTACCTAACAGTCTTATTGAATAAAACCTTTAGCTTGTATGCCTTCATTTGTTTTAACAATCTCAGCAAGCTATTCTTTTTAAATTCACTTGCCTGTAATCTACAGAAGGATAGAATTTTGAGCCTTAAAGGTAAATACATGCTTATAGAATAAGTGTCTTTAGGATCACAAAGACAATTTAGTCTTCTTTCTTTTACTCTCACACTTAAAAAATTTTAAATAACTTAAAAAAAATCCAAAGTCAAAGAGGTCATGATAATGAGTTTCTATCAAGCGTTACCATGACTCTGGCTCTGACTTCCAATCCTATCTCTTTTCTAAGAGGTTCTTCCCCAGTTCAAATCCATAACTTTTGGATTATTGAATGGTTCCTCTTTGCTTTCTTCACCTGTTTATAACTCAATTGAAATTCTTTATTTTCTAAAAGGTAAGATTGTGTGGGTATGTCTCAGTCAAAGACAACTTGGGGTATCTTCTTCCTCTGGAACACTGTCCACCCCGTTGAGACAGAGTCTCTCGTTCCTGGAGCTCAGCAGGCACATAGTGCTATCTCCCCACCATCCTAAGGTTTTTATCCAGGGTCTCTAGCTATGTCTACAGCAGTTTGTGCCATAGTTTAAATTATTTATACTAATGTCCTAATGCATTGTGATGTTTCTACAATGAAATGATATGATCATGATTAATTGATCTCAGTATTCTATTTGATGTTTTAATATTTAATGAAATTCCTAGAGAAGCCAAGTCTTTAATGTAGGTATTGGAGGCAAAGCCTCTTCAGAGGTAGCAGAGATGTACACATTCTTCCTTTCCAGTAACCAAGATCATCACACCTATACCAGAATACCAGTATATAACCTAATTTCTGTTTTCCCCAAATCCACATAATTCCTCTACTTTTGGTACAGATCTTTCAGAGTAACACGAGAATAGTAGTCTTAAAATTTCTGCCACAAGCAATTTGATACTGAGAGAAAAGCCTTTTATGATGTTAGTTTATTTCAGAAAGTTGCGTAGCAGGGGCAGAGCAGCTGAAAGCTACGGGGCTGCAGTGACTTTCACTGCGGGGGACGTCTCTGTACATTATGTGTGTTTTCGACATCCTGAAATACTGGAATGCAGGGGCTGTTAGATATGTTTGCACCAGTGGCTCATTGGTTTACCAACCTCCTGAAATTTATCAACCTGAACAGATACGAACAAAGTACTGAATTTTGAAGATTTTTTCCATTTTCCGTTGGGATTATTTATTAGTCTTTGAGGGTATCAAAGGGAAGCTGTGATAATAGGTTAAGATAGCCCCAATATCCTTAATATATCTAAATATGAATGCAGGCCATGTCATAGAGCTCGTTTCAGCTCCTCTTGAGTTCTCTTACCTCCCCTTTTCTTTCCTGTGCTGCAGATCAAACCAGGCTCTGGCAAATGGTCTCCCACTGCCCTGTGCAAACCCAGGGAACCGTCCCTAACAGAAGTCTGCAGTGCCAGCATGAAAACACTTTAAGCTGTACCTATAAGGTTCTAAGATTAAATCCTAGTGATAAAACAAATAGTTGAGGTGATGCTGAAAACTGAAATTATGTTCACTACGCCTGAGGCTAAGATGGAATTTTCAAAATTAGGAAGTTTAAATCTGCTTAAAATGTTAAATTTGAGGGGCTGGGGTATAGTTCAATCCCCAGAACTTAAAAGCATCAAAGCAAGAAAGTCACTAGAAGAGTTCCCAGCTATTTTGTGTTAATAAATTTTAGTTTATAATAAAAACCTATAATTTGCCTTATGGCTCAAATAAGCAATAAAGACTCATACTCTGATTTTTTTTTTTACAGGTTTTGACCTAAAACTGTTTATTATGTAACACTTTATTTCTGAGTTAGTGGCACGTCATAAAGACAGCTCAGTTGATTATGAACTATGGAAATTTATGTGGGGTGCCCCCTTTTGTATGTCACCTACCTCTGTGCGAACAGCTTTTTTCATATGGTTTGTTTTGAAAGTGATGATTTAAAAGTGCTCCTAAACAAAGCATTCTGAGTTAGTTTCTTGTCAGCCTCCTGCCTCCTGACAGTGTTGTGCTCCATTTCAGTGACACCACACTGGAGCTCAGTGTTATGCCAAAGGATGAAGATATTCTCCAAGTGGTAAGCATTCTCCAAATAGAAATTGTTTTGTAGACATGAATATTAAGATGATTTTAAAAAGAAGGGGATTGCATCAAAAGAAGTTACAAATCAAAACCACCCCCGATTGATCCTCTCAGCAGTGTGTGGCTGTGTGCTTTATAAGAGAACGAGAGAGACTGTTGTCCTTTATTGGAATTAAGTGTCATTCATGGGACTGTTTTATAATTCTTCAGTGAGCTGCCCTGAAGCTGAGGCCTGAACCCAGGGCCTTGGGCTAGCTAGGGAAGCTCTCTGCCTCTGAGCTAATCCCTCAGCCTCCAGCTTCACAGGAGACTATTAATGTTACCATTTAGGATGAAATTCCTGAACAATCAAGCCAAGTTGCATTGTGGATGGTATCCTTTGACTCCAAGGCCAAACATCAGAATGTGTATGCAGATCCTTAGGAATTAGAATTTTTGTTTTTTGATATGTAAATAGGAGTTTTTAGAAAGTAGATGTTAACTTTTCTTATAACTGTTTCTGTTTTGTTAGCCCTTTAGAAGTGTTCATTGTGAATGGACTCTGCAGCTTAGTAGGAAATGCATTTGAGTAAGTGAAACAATGTGGGCACGAAATGGGTGTGTAGTCTAAAACACTTTCCTGAGTGTAAGAAGGGGTAAAGGATATCAAAAATAAAACTTTAGCTTGAAATAATGTTTTCAGTGGAGTTGGCAAGTCATTAGCATACAGGAAGTGGGGATGATCTCTTCTCAGTGACTTGTTTTTTATTTACAGCTAAATTCAACAAAACAGGGACGTAGCATGATTAATTAAAAACCCAGAGACAGATATTGGGGTTCAACCTGAAGGTCAGAAAAGCAAAACAGTCAGCCACTGGCTCTTAAGCCTCTGCCTTAGTCGGAAATGGCAATCCTGCCTCCAGGAGTCCTCAGACTGAGACTGTCTGAGAGCTGTCTCCTCTCATCTTATATTCTTGTCTAGGACTGGGATTAAAGGTGTGCACCACTACCGCTCGGTTTCAGTGTGGCTATTGGGATTAAAGTTGTGTGTCACCACTACCTGGTCTGCATGGCTGACCACTGGGGCTGTATTACTCTCTGATCTTTGGGCAAGCTTTATTTATTAAAATATAAATGAAATATCACTACAGCGGGACTGTAGTTTGAATGTAGCCCAACAAGATCCTAAACAGGTTTTTTCTTAAGCAAAAACATCAGTAAGGAGACCCTAAGGATTCATCTTATTTGCTGATATATAATAGATGAATTAGCTGAGATTCATGGAAATGAACACCAAGTGTCCTCAAGGCATACTAGCTTTATTTAGGAATGGCTCACTATTGATCACAGAATAGTCTTCCTAAGTATGTGGGCTAGGGCCTGGGAGACTCAACCAGAAAGGTGTGTAGGTACAATGTAGTGACAGAATAGCATTAGTGAGTGAGACTGATGCTTCTGGTAACTAGGCTAGAGGTAGAGGACTTTTCTCTAATGCTCTGTTGGCTCCAGTGCCACAGGGTGCTCTGTGATTTCGGTAAACCTGGAGTCGGAAGACTTGAAGATAGACCACCTTCAAAGCTAAGCTGTCATGAGCTTTAGTTACTTTTCCTTGCCAGCAGCAGGTACTGCTGGAACAGTGTGGCTAGTATTGTCCTAAATTTCTAAGTTTGTAATTGAGTGCAGAATTCTGTGAGAGATGAAGGATGGCAAACAACTTCATGCAGCTGGCAAGATAGCTTCCTAATAAGATCAGGAAGTGGTGTGTTGGCGCACGCCTTTAATACCAGCATTTGGAGGCAGAAGCAGGTGGATCTCTGTAAGTTCCAGGCCCCCTTGGTCTACAGAGTGAGTTCCAGGACAGCCAGGGCTGTTACACAGAGAAACCTTGTCTCAAACAAATAAACAAACAAAAATACAAAGAAAAATCATTTGAAGAAAACTAGGTCATTCTGCTGTATAATTCTTTACAGCAAGTATACAATAAAGTATAGTGCAAAGCGTTGTAAACATAGGGTGGCATGGGCATACAGGTCTAGACTCAGCAACAAAGATTATGGTAGATTAAAAATCTAAAATTTACTCTTAAAAATATTTTACAAATTACTTCAATCATAAGTTTAAAAACATGTACCCTCAATGATAAAAGAAATCTCCACCTTTATACTTAGTCTTAACTCTGATTTTAAATCGTTTAGAAATTAAAAGGGTGTGTATATAAAATATAATTGATATGCATAATATGCATTGTTCTGTGAAGGACAATAGAATATGGCTACTTTTCTGAAGCATAATTTTTATGGGATTATAGACAAGCTTTGCCTTAATTAGGGTTTCTATTGCTGTGAAGAGACACCATGACCATGGCAACTCTATAAAGGAAAATATTTAATTGGGACTAGCTTACTGTTCAGAGGTTGATTTAGTCCATTATGGCAGAAAGCATGGCAACATTCAGGCAGTACTGGAGAAGTAGCTGAGAGTTCTACGTCTGGATCTAGGTGAGAGAGTGAAAAGGCAGGTGAAGAGAGAGTGAAAAGGCAGGTGAAGAGAGAGTGACATTGGGCCTGACTTGAGCTTTTGAAACCTCAAAGCCCACCCCCCAGTGACATACTTCCTCCAGCAAGGGCACAACTCCTAATAGTGCAACTTCCACATGAGAGGAAGCACAACATCGTTACGGATGTAAGCAAGTTAGAATTATCAGTTCTCTTCCCAGAACATAAAGTCATATCTTTATACTCAGTGTTCATTTGCCTTAAAAGATTACATATTCTGATTCCATCCAAGTGACCTGTTCTTATGGATATGTATGTCTTTCTTTATGGAGCCCAAAGCAATCTTCAGATGTCATGGGAGAAAAAGCATTTTGTAGTTGTGAGTTCTCTGTTCCTAACTTGTTTCCCCAGAATTCCTTGGGACTAGTTTGGGCCATATATTTATACTTTTTGGGTTGCCACGTACAGCCCTGGGTTATTCTCCAGTGCAACAACCTTAGGAATAAAATACTTGTTAATTCCTCCACAGGTGGCTAACTGGTAAGACCATTTGTTCCCAAATTTAGTGTCCAGAATTTCTGTGTAGAAATTTTGGCTATATCTAAAGAAAATAAACATTTAAAGTACTTTATAGATAATGCTCCTCTTCAAATTTGACTAAATGAGTTATCTTTGAATTATTGCAGAATGACCTTTTCAAGCATGTATAAAACCTGTGGGGGTAAAAATGGGCTTTTATGGGGAGTAAGTATGTGTATGTTCTCTTCAAGTACAATGTGTTCTATCTAGTGCAGGAGAGGTTTGCCAAAGCTTCCCAGCTTCCCTAACATTGCCGGCTGTAGGGACACAAACCCACTGCATGAAATACTGTAAGAGTCCAAGAGTCCATGAAGCTCTCTTAGGTCATGTGTGTGTGTGTGTGTGTGTGTGTGTGTGTGTGTGTGTGTGTGGCGCACGCATGTGTCACAGAAAAGCAGTGACATGAACTTAATCAATGTGAAAAAACTAGGCTTGTTATGTCCAAGTACATAGCCAAGATGCACACTTCATGTTCACATTTACATTGTTTATGCTATAAAAATATTACGGTGTGTGTTTATAAATTTAGCTTTGATTTCTCAACTGCACTCAAGACTCTGTTCTGTAATACTTATTACCACTACAAGTTATACTCTGGAAGTGACTTTTTATGTCTAGTTGATAGTTATTTAATAAATGAATAAAACACTGTAAAAGACATTGTGTTGAAAGATCTTAAGTTTTGAATGAATAATCTATTTAAACAAAAGAGTTGTTTTCTTCTGTCATATGGTGAAGTTGTCTGTAGTCAGCTGACAGCCTGTGGTTATGCTCTGATCTACCAGGAAGGAGGAGGGTGCACTATTTTAAATGCATAATAGAGCATTCATTTAGTCTGGAAGCAGGGATGAAGGAGCTCAGGGGAACAGAGAGGCAGCGATGCTGCTCGTGTTGAAGGGAAGCTTGTGGCACATTATCAGATAGCTGTGAATGGTGGAGAAAATACCTGTCAGGTATATGTGTCACTAGATGTATTCTGCTTCCAAGAATAGACGACAAATCCATTAAGAACCAGATAAGAGCTTGAGAATAAGATCTCAGTGGATACTGAAGTTATTCTTACGCTCCACTGCCCTTTACTCTCTTGGTACATTCCAGAGAAATCATTATAGATGTATTTTTAGCTTGCTGTTTCTAGCATCAATATGACAACGTGATTCTGTCTTTATATCAGTAAGCAGCTTCTACTATGTTTTCCTATTTTCTGCTAGCTACAATTTACAAAGGATGTCACAGCACTGGTAAGAGATGCACAGTAGCCATTTCCTTGTTTTTTAAGTTATGTTCCATAGAGATTTGTCACAAGCCAATCTGTTAAAATTGTAAGTTTGCTTAATCATACTAATTTGCAGAGCGTGTATGTAATACGTGGTTTTCCTTCCTCCTCTACCCTTTATGTTTTGTTTGTACTCTAGTGTTAAAGCATATTTATCTGCATTTGTGTTTTTTAAGTATCTCACCCTCTCCTTAATCCTTTGCCGTGATGTGGTAGCTGCACCTGAGCTTCACAGGCTGTGTCGTGTGAGGGCAGGATGTGCTGCTAGCCAGGAGTTACTCATTTGATAGGGGAGATAGTCACCACACCTAACTGCCTAGCTGCGCATAATCCTGTGTGGCATCCATGAGCTCTGTTTGTGTGGAGTTTTTCTAATTAAATTTCAGTTCTTAAAATTTCAAAAGTATTGCTAGATAAATTTATAAATTAAAAAAATAAGAGCTGCCTGCATGCTTCTTAGTAGTTGAAATGCCTTAAGTAAGAAAGACCAGTTTATCAAGTAATGATTGTTAGATTAAAATAAAAAGTTTATATTCAGAAAGATGAATTATCTTTTTCATATTTTTTGTTTTTAATATATGCTACCTAATTTCTCAAATATGCACATTCAGTGACTTTAAATATGAAAATATTTAGCATGGCTGTTAGGGACTTAATTTTCCAAGGTGATTTTTTTTAATTCTTTATAGTTAATTGACAAGCCATATCAGTAAATGTTAAATTTGTTTTAGTATTACTACCTTAAACAACAATGTATTTGAGTAATTTAATATTTTGACTTTCTTCCCTTGCAAACATTAAGAATATTCTTTTGCTGGGATTTATTAGACAGCAATTTAAACTGTTGACTGCTGAAAAATCTTAAAGCTTAAATGGAGTGATTTTAGAAATGGCGTGTTATCCCTGGTTGGTTAGGAGCAATAGTATAGGTCTCATGAACCTCTTGGAACAATAAATGATTGTAGTTTGTATGTGTGACATGTTATACAGTTTATTCAGTTTCTCTAAGGGATAATTCTTGAGGATATGCTGTGCTGTGCTTTGCATGCATATCATAGTAAGCATCATTCAGGGTTAAGGTAGGGCTTACTTAGTCAAATAGTGAACTACAAACATGAAAATTATTTGTGATACTTTTCTCTGATTTCCATACAGGCATATTCTCAAGATGCCTACCTGAAAGGCAATGAAGCTTACAGTGGCAATGCCGGTAACATACCTGAACCTCCACCGGTTTGCTATCCCTGGTTGCCATCCACTCCTTCAGCCACGACACAGCCAGTTGAAATATCTCCTCCAGACTCCTTACCGAACAGACAGCAGACCAGTGCACCGGTCCTGACACAACCTGGCCGGGCTTATAGAATGGAAATACAAGTACCTCCATCACCAACGGATGTTGCAAAGTCAAACACAGCAGTGTGTGTTTGCAGTGAAAGTGTGAGGACTGTCATTGTGCCTTCTGAGAAGGTGGTAGACTTGTTATCCAATAGAAACAACCATTCAGGTCCTTCACATAGAACTGAAGAAGTAAGGTATGGTGTAAATGAGCAGACCTCTTCAAAAGCAGCATCAAGAACCACATCACCGTCATCAGTTCCCACTGCCCATCTGAGTCATCAGACCACAGGCTCCAGATCGTTGGAACCTTCTGGAATTTTACTTAAATCTGGAAATTACGGTGGACATTTAGAAGGAGTCTCAAGTAGTAGACCTCAAGCTGTAGATTCTCCTTCTGTGTCTGTCAATCACTATTCCCCAAACTCCCATCAGCACATAGACTGGAAAAATTATAAGACTTATAAAGAATACATTGATAATAGGAGATTGCACATTGGTTGTCGGACAATTCAAGAAAGGTTGGACAGCTTAAGAGCTGCCTCTCAGAGTGCAGCGGACTATAACCAGGTGGTCCCCACCCGCACTACTTTGCAGGTACGACGTCGAAGCACCTCTCATGATCGAGTGCCCCAGTCTGTTCAGATCCGGCAGCGCAGTGTATCTCAGGAAAGACTGGAAGATTCTGTGCTGATGAAGTATTGCCCAAGAAGCGCGTCTCAAGGAGCACTGACTGCTCCACCTGTTAGTTTTAGTAATCATAGAACTCATTCATGGGATTACATCCAGGGGCAGGGTGAAGCCACAGCCAGTGTCAATTCTGAAAGTCAGATGACTGACTCAAATGGGGAACGAAAACAGACATATAAGTGGAGTGGATTCACTGAGCAAGATGATAGACGAGGTATTTGTGAACGACCCAGGCAGCAAGAAACTCACAAACCTTTCCGAGGTTCAAATTTGACTGTGGCCCCTGTTGTTAACTCTGATAACAGGCGACTGAATGGTGGAGGAGTGGGGCCTGTTTCACAGTTTAAAAAAATTCCACCAGACCTAAGACCACCACATTCCAACAGAACTTTTCCAACTACTAGTGGGATGTCACTGCCACGGGGTATTTCACAAGACAGATCCCCACTTGTGAAAGTCCGAAGTAATTCTCTGAAAGCACCTTCTGCACCTGTCTCAAAACCATCCTTCAGCCAGCACTCACTGGTGTCCACGAAAGACCAAAGGCCCGTCAATCATCTGCATCAGCAGCCACTGAATCAGCAGACATGGTTCCGACCTGAAAGCACCCTCGAGCACCAGCTGGGGACCGAGATGTCCCCATGTTTACCCGGAACTTCTGCTAAGACAGGGCCCCAGCTCAGAGAGAACTTGGGAACTTCAGATTTAGAATTATCTACCAGTCAAAGGAATGGAGATTTAAACTTACAGGAGGCTGAAATTCAGCAGCCAGATGTGCTAGATAATAAAGAATCTGTCATCCTAAGAGAAAAACCTCCATCTGGTCGCCAGACGCCACAGCCTTTAAGACATCAGTCTTACATCTTGGCAGTGAATGACCAGGAAACGGGGTCAGACACCACCTGCTGGCTGCCGAATGATGCTCGCAGAGAGGTTCATATAAGAAGGATGGAGGAAAGGAAGGCTTCAAACACCAGTCCGCCCGGTGATTCCCTGGCTTCCATCCCATTTATAGGTGAGCTCATTCAGAGGCATTCCATACTGTTGACTATGTAAAAAATGTTTTCAGAAAAGTGGGATTTATATTCCGTAGGCCCAGACATCTTAACTGTGCTTTCAAAGCATTTTAAGTGTTGTTTACTCTTTTTTTTTTCAGTGCTGGGGATCAGACCCAGGGCCTTATGCATACTTCCCCAATGAGCCACAGCACCCCTCTCTAAATATTAAGTTGTGCTTTGGTCAGAGCCATTGCTTCTCCTCCTTAAAATTATTTCTATTAGATATTTTCCTTTAGAAGAAAACTTGCATCTCGTGGTTTGTTNTTTTTGGAGACAGGGTCTCAGTAGGTAGCCCAAGGTGGCTTTGAACATACGGTTCTGCCCCTCCACTGGCCAAGTGGGCTTACAGGTTCTCATAATCTCTTCTTAGTTTTCGTTAGATCAGTTCCTATCATCTGTGGTCAAGAGACTCAATAGGCCAGTTATACCTAGTTGTTGATCCACCTGAATCAAAACCCAGGCAGGCTCTTCCCTTCTACATCTGTAGTAAACAGCTGCTGGGTCATAGAGGCAGGGGCAGGATGGGATAGACTCCTGGGCAGGAGCTCCTGTGTTGTTGTCCTTTTATGATGCAGCTGCCATTGAGTTGCTCGTGCTTCTGTAGGTAGCCCCCACCCATTTTCCTGTAAGTAAACACTGGAGACTCTAGTAGTTCACTGAGGTTTAAAGAAAAAACACAGAAGATAAGAGGTAGGAAAGCTTTGAACATTAGTAATGAGCTCTGCGTCCGAGCAGTGTGAAGCAATGTTGTAAAGAGGGACCATGTGTTGGTGTGGAGAGGGGCCTTGCTTTGATACCAAGGCATGGTCTTAACAAGTTTATGAAAGGCTCTCCGTAGCTTTGTAATGTAATATTTGTCAACTTCTCACATTTTTCTCTCTAGAGAAGCTTTAAGCTGTTGAACAATTGAACTGTCAGGTGGCAGTATCCAAATCAGCTTAAAAGTGTCAAGAATAGTGTCAAGTTTTTATAAATCAGTTATTTTCATTGTGAGGAGAGTTTCAGCCAAAATTATACCCACATTCAAGTTTGTATCCTTACTGCCAAGCCTGCTGAATAGTTCTTGTTGTACATAGAATTTAATAGCTCACCTACATGGGTAACTGAGGACTAATGGTTTGTATGTGTGTGTTCTACAACCTGAAGCTACATTTCACAGGTCACTGAGATCTTACCAGAATGACAGCATTATATTTTCTTTCTGCATTGTGAGATGTTAGAATAAAATAACATGGAATATATTTAGTTTTAAGTGCTAGGAGATAAAATGAGAATCAACTGTTTTATTAAAAAGCATCCATTAACTAAAATACAGAGTAGTTGTCTCTATAATTCTGTGTATATGCATATTAATGAAAACAGAGCGTCTTACTGGATTCTTCAGTAAGAACAAAATGCTCAGGGCTGGAGTGGCAGGCAGTTAGTTCAGCAGCTAAAAGTGCTTCCTGCTTTCCCAGAGGACCTGAGTTTGGTTCCCAGTTCGCCCACCCCAGATGGCTCACAACTGCCTGTAACTCCAGCTTCAGGGGATCCATCTGATGGCCTCCATGGTGATATATATTCACATGGATGCACATACAAAATAAAAATTAAGCCAGGTGGGGGTGGTGCAAGCCTTTAATCCCTCAGTTAAGGCCAGCCTTGTCTACAGAGTGAGTTCCAGGACAGCCAGGGCTACACAAAGAAACCCTGTCTTGAAAAACAAAAAAGAAAACAACAAAATCAGACTTTTTAAAAGAGAATAAAAGTGCTCACTGATTCCCTTCGTTGGTTTGAGTACTTACTGAAGCCTTTCTCCTAATTCCTACCAAATACATACATCTGCTTTAGCACTTCTAAAGTTACACAGTGTAACGACCCTCTTAAAGCGTACTCACATGTAGCCTGTGGTCATGTAACACTAGTTACACAGCACCAGGAGTAGAGGCTGAGATGCCTAAGGTTCTTTCACTGTTCTCCCCCTGTGGAAGACTGTCCATCCCATGATCTGCCTCCCAGAAGTTTCCAAGCCTGACGCGGACAGCTCGGCACCTTCTGAGTTTTTTACAGCATAGCCCAGCATTTATAATACTTCTGCTTGAAGTAAAGACACTGAAAGGAATATAATTTTAGTATTGATCTGATTTTTAGAAAATAAGCTCTCTTTTTACTTAATGTATTTACCCTTTTTCTTTGATGCTTTCACCTTTTGGATTAAAAAATCCATTCTTGAAACAGATTCCAAAGACCTTGTCATGTTAAGTGAAGTTGGAGAACTTTTATGTTCACTTTTTAATTCATAAAACCTCAGTGCTTATACTGGGCTTTAAATTTTATCCTACATGTTTTTCATTACCTATTGGTTTTATTAAATACACATTCTAGCGGTAGTTAGGATAGCTAACAAGATCCAAGTGGAGAGAAGAGAATGTATGTGATGCTCCCCAAAGAGCTTTCAGAGAACACAGATTCCATTAGACTGTGTTACTGAAAAACAATTCAGCAGCCAAAGAAGGGTCAGGGTACTATAAGACAAATTTTGGTATATGTTGAGCTGTTTTGTGGTACTTTATTCAAATGTTAAGTAACAAGGAAAAAAATTAAGGCTTGCTTTTGTGCCATAAAACCTAGAGGTTCTGTTATTTTAATAATGGTTTTTGTTACTAGAAAACATTTGTCACAGATCAAATGCCTTGTCTTTCCCCCAAAATACCAATGTAGAGCCAGTTCACTTATTTAGCTGTCTGTCAGCTGATCTTCAGCAGGGTTTTTCAGCCTGTGCATCATGACCGCTTTCGGGGTTAAATGACCCTTTCATAGGGATCACATATCAGATGTATTTACATTGATAACAGTAGCAGAATTACAGTTATGCAGTAGCAATGAAGTAAAATGAAGATAATTTTATGGTTGGGGTGACCACAGCATGAGGAACTGCCTTAAAGGGCCACAGCATGAGGAAGGCTAAGAACCACTGACTTACAGGAAGAAAATTCTCCATACATTTTATCACACATTTATTTAACTTGTAACATTAATCTTATACTACACAATGTAGGAAAATGCCAACATTTCATTTTTATTTTCTTATTTTTATTTTTTTGAAAAAGAAAACAATCTTTTCTCATTTTACATACTGAGCCCAGTTCCCACTCCCCTCGTCCAATTCCTTCTA
>LOEQ01003389.1:2725-13941 GCA_001685075.1 Bramus lutescens
TCGGTCTGTCTCTGCGTGTGTATTCTCAACCTCCAGCCCCTTGCCCAAAGCTCGAGAACTGGATTCTAGCGCATAGAGCGCAGACGTGGGGGGGGGGCGTGGTGTGTGACAGATAGGAAAATAAGCTCCTGCTTTTCAAGCCAAATCTTTGTGCTTTGTTCTATTCTCCTGGCCTAGTACATATCTTAATGCATTTCAAAATATGTTGAGGCAATCACACTGATATCACACCATCCTTGTCACACCATCCTTGTTGCATCACCATCCTAATGTCCTTCTGACCCATTTAGTCATTTCAGTTCTTCTCTTCCTGATCTCTCCCTGGATGGCACCCAGAAACAACTCACCCTGCCTGCCTTGCCCCTGTGACTCAGTCTGTGGAAAGAACATTAGTCCATTTCAGCACGTCTCACACTCTTGCCTCTCCTTCATCCAGTCCCTGCTGCTTTTCCCAAGACCGAATGCCTGCAATGAATGATTTCCTCTTTCTCTAGAATGCCCAGCCTCTCACCACCAACCTGTTGTCTAGAAACCCTAAGCTTCTGAAAGCAGTGGTTTCTTTTTAGACTCTGAATTATCAGCACCAATTCCTTCACATCTCCAAGCCTGATGTGTCTTCAAAGATCAGTCCTTGATATAAATTTCCAAAACATTCTCTTCTATTGGTATTACTAAAATCTACTACTTAGCTAGTCACTCTAATAAGCTATAGTTAACATTTCTAAAACTAACTTTGTATGTATGTAAAAAGCTTCATGGGTTAGGGATGTACCTTGGTTGGTAGAGCATTTGGATAGCATGTGTGAAGTTCCCAGCACACAAAACTGGACATGGTGGCACACACCTGTAATCCTTGCACTCAAGAGGTAAAAGCAAGATAGAAGTTCAGAGTCATCATGAGTCACGCAGCATGTTCCAAGCCAGTCTGGGCTACATTGAACCCTGTCTTTAAAATATTTCTTTAAAGTATGCTTATCAAAATTGTATTTTGAAAAAATATTCAAACTGGGCATGGTAGCCCTGTTTGCAATCACAGGTCACAGGAAACAGAGGTCAGAGGATCAAGGCCCATCTGCCAAATAGCAAAAAGACAATGCATACAGAAATAATTAGCTTAGAAGAATCAAATCAACAAGTAGAAATTAATCAGAGGAATTTTAAATAAGTAACTGCTAAGTCAGCTACCTAACACAGATACAAATATGAGAACCCAATTCTTCAGAAGGAATTTATGCAGGCATGGAGGTCCATGCTAAGACTCTAGCCTTGGGAGATGGCAGTGGGAAGACCAGAAGTTCAGGGTCATGCTCTGCTACTTAACAAGTTCAATGCAAGTCTAAGAAATATGAGACCTTGTCTCTAAACAAACAAATAAGCAAAACAACAACCAAAAAAGAATCTATTAAAAAGTTGAAGCTGCATTTAAAAACTGGTAGTGTTAATTTCATAGTGGCATACACTTATATTACTCAGGCTAAGACAGGAGGACAAATGATTCGAGGCCAGCCTGGGCTACAAAGGGAGACCCTAGTCACAAGAAGAAGAAAAACCTAGTAAATTTCTGATACATGAAGATGCCACATGCAAGAAGAAAGGAGACTCCATTGTTCTTGGGGCATATGAAATTTGGAATAGTTGATGGAGCTGACCACCAGGCAGCCCACTAGCAAATACCAGAAAACAAAAACAATTAGAAAGAAAGAAATCTGAAAACATAACAAGCTTTTCTTCCTTGCAATCAAAGGGCATCAAGTGTCTGAAGTATAGACAGTGAGAACATGGCGATCACATGTAAAGTCTGTGATAAGGTCCAACTGAAAAAGTAGATAGTTTGCCTAGCATGTGTGAGGCAAATCACACAGATTGCAGAAATACACACAAGGGAAGTTCTTTCTAACAAAGATGTCAACAATACATGTAAAAATGGCCATGTAGAATGGTTTTTATATCACCAGAAATAGCCAAGCATTTGATTGCTACATTAAAGCCTGTAAGTTAGTTGAAAGGCCAGGGTATTCAGTGGTGGTTATACCAATTAGCCTATACTGAGACTATACTGGCTAATTGGTATTACCCAAACAACTGTTTGCTTCTTTGAGTTTTATTTCCTCCTATGTAAAAATAAATAATGCTAAATTTGGGTTGTCGATAGGCTATCCATAATACTTGAACAATTTGACCCTTAATATAATTTTCAGCAATGGTAGAAGTTTTGAAGAAACTCTCTTTAAACTCAAGGTCCTATGAGATCAGTTTTATTTTTTGCTTTTTGTTCTTGAGAGCTTGGTTGGAATGTGATATTGTTTAGATACAGTTGATTAAATCGCAAAACAAATTCTTTGTTCCTCCCATAGAAGAACAGAGCTGGTAGGATTGTGTGCATGTTTGCACATTTATCTCACGGAACTCAACTTTGTTAGCCACAGGGAGTGGCACATGCCTGTGATCCCAGCACTTGAGAGATGGACATAGGAGGATAAGGATTTCAAAGTCATTCTTCACGGTATATATCAAGTTCAAGATCAACCTGGACTTTGTGAGATCCTTTCTCAAAACAAAACAAGAGTAAGAATGAATGTATCCATGTAGCTGTGTACTCTAGCAAGCAGGAAACTTCATATAAATCAGTGGATAGCCAAATGAAACTTGGGCAAGAACTGGTGTTGTAGGTTCAAGTTCAAGTGGAGGCAATAGCTCTTCTCTAAGGTTCACTTATATTTTAAAGACTAATCTTTCTCAAATTATACTGATTTAACTATTAATCACAGTTTTTTTAAAAGAAATCAAAGCATCATTTAGACATATGTTTGAGCAAATATATAAAAGAACAATAACCAAGTCAAGTTGACATGTAAGATAGATGTCCCTATGTCAGATGGTGTATCTTCCCATCAGTATGATTGCTCACTCCTGTCTCTACTGTATGATTTCTAAGGCATGCTCTCTAAAGATTCCATCCATTTCTATGGACTCACTACAAGGCCTCTGACCATCTAAACTTTTATTCTGTTTTCTAAAACAATAATACTGAGTTGGTGGTGTGTTTAAGAATGATTAGCTCTGTATTAGGGTTTGCTGGCAAGAGCATCTTCCTTTTATCCTTCACTACAGTCTCTGCAATTTTGTCTCCCAGAGCTGTGTTTCACCATTAACCTCTCTGGAAATGTGAATGTCCAATACACTGGTCCCAAGAAAGTGAGTTATATACAAACTCTTCCACATCTGCATTCATATACCTGGAACCCCATAAAGGACCAAAAAGGGAAGGACAGTTTTACTGGAGTGTCCTGGTTTGTTTCTCCATGCAGTTGGGCTGAGCTCCTGGAAAGCCATGGGAGGACTGGCTTATTTCAGCTTCATGTTTTTCTCTGGGCATAGTTACGCCTTGCCAAATGAAATATCTAAAGTGCATACACTTTAAATATTTCCACTTGAACTGATTCCAATTTTCACAGTGTGATAATGGTTATTTTTAAAGTATCTTTATATTTAGGGTATGTATATGAAATATGTAATGAAAAATGGGAAATGGAGCATGGGTTGAAGCAGAATGGTAAATGTACAGGACTCTCTATCTTTTCCTCTGCTTGTATATGGGTTTAATAATTTTAAATCTTAAAAGTTATTTTTCAAAGAGCTTCTATGTGGTAGATAATTCATTAGCATTTTAAAAGTAATACAAGTGGATATTTTCTCGGTTTTCTGGTCCATAAAGTAACTGTAGTTAGAGCATGTAAGTTTAAATACCCAGACCTGAGTGATGGTGATTCTGTGTCTTTGTCTCTAGATGTTTATGTCTGTCTGACTGCTTCTTCAGAAGGGAAGGGCAAAGACTACCAGAGAAAACCAAATTCCCCATATTTGAGGTTCAAGAAGGAATGAAAACATCAGTTCAATGACTTCTCCAATATAAGGGCCTTTATACATCAAAACATTTACTGTAAGAATAAATGAAATGTAGTCATTGTTTGGGAGAGACTCAGGAATCTGGAACGTCTCACTGTTTGCTGAAATTGCCATTCTTTTAGTAGCTACCACTGCCTTTCTCCTCAACAACTTTAAAATAGTTCTCCACTGCAGCCTCAGGGAGAATCAGGAAACATACAACAGGAGAAAATATACCCTTATCACTTCTCTCCATAAAGTAAATTATAAGAATACAGAAGAGTCACTGTCTATGCCTAATAACTTCAAAAGGAAAAGTCATAGGCAAGCTGTATGGACAATGTACGCCCCGGGGCATGACTCCCTAAAAAGGATGGATCTATGTCTAAGTTAGTTTGCCAGGCTGCCGCCTCAGGACTTGGACTAAGGTCTTACCCTTACAGTCATTCATTCATACTGCTATTTTCTATCTCATTGAAGTAATAGCTATGAAGCCTACAGGATCATGCAGAAAAATCCAGGTCGATGTTTCTAATTATAGAATGTAAAATAATTTTTTTTTGTTATTGGCTTTCTACTCCATGTCACAATTCTGAAAACACAATGCAATCTTTGATCTTCCTTCCCCAATACTCTATTCTTTTTGGGATAGCAAATTTCTGTTTTCATCTTGCTATTTATTTATCACCAGTGTTTCTTACTGAGAATCATTGTTTTCATCCAAAACTCAAATGAACCATTTGAGTCTATTGCCAATATAAAAGAATTAACTGTTTCAATGTCACTATTAATAAGACAAAAATTTTGAATGTATACACTTTCAAAGGATGTAAATAAAATCCTCCAAGGCACTTAGACTATAGCTTGTAACTGTTTTATTTTTTAAATACCCCAGACACTATGTTTAGAAAAAATGTGTACCTTTTATTGAAATCATTCTTAACTTTATTTTTAATGTCTTTCAAGTAGGATTATTTGAAATTTATTGCATGTATTTCTCCTCATTGCTATGTCATCAACCCTGGGTTCACATTCTTGGAATTATAGTAGAGAATTTGGATGTCTACACACAAAAATATCAAGAACACAAGGCTCACTTCAAGTAAATCAGTAACTTGTGTTGGCCAACAATGAGAAGAAAGATTTTTTTTTCTTCTAACACTTTTGTTCTACTTCATTGAAGAAATCTAGGCTCTAAAACTATCTTTGCTTCATATTTTCAACTCCGTTTTTCATTCTGCCAATGAAGACTTAAAAGAGAAACTAGAAAAAATTTTAAAAAAGAGAAACTAGAAAAAATTAAAAAAAAAAACCTCTGAAGTTTGTCCTGAATTGCCTTACCTGAGGTACATTCTCCTTGAATAAGTTTATATGCAACATATGATATAAACCTAGATACCAAAGATATTCCCTGTTGCCCTGAGCTGCGTTTAGAAGACTTCATTCCGGACTTTTGTTTATTATATTATCATAGCCTGTTTAAAGTAGAGCAGCTTTGGAGCTAGTCCCTGGGTTTCTTATTTAGTGACTACAAAGTCAAAGACTAAATGAAAGGAACAATTTTTAGCCTTTAGTGCTCTGTGGCCTTTATTGACCTTTCACAAACATCTTCATTCAAAGACCTGAATGTACCTAAAAGTCTACTGTCCCGGGGACAAAGGGGCAGCTAAACTCTTGGTTCGTTCCAAACAGAAGAAAATGAACTCTTTTATTGTGTATCTAAACTGCCTGTTAGGGTCCCCATAAGAGTGAAGCTTTCAAAATCAGGGCTTTGCTATCTCTTGGTAAAGCTGGAACCTGTGTGATCTTTGCTGTGGTTGGCCATCACAGAAAACAGAGACAAGCTTGTGATTTCCCAAAAGTGCTTTTAAAGTCTTCATAGAAACTCCTTGAACTGCATTACAGCTACTCATTTCGTGGTGCTGTGTGGGTTTTGCTTGCTTGTTAATGTGTGACATTCACATCTTATCATCTTAAATCTAGACACAGCGGGGACTCTTTCTAGTTCAGCATTGTGGCAGATTACTCCCATACCCCACTACAAGGGATTCAGAAAAGTGGTGACAATTTGGCTCTATTATGGTTGCCTGAAAGACCAATTGAGGAATTTTATCTTATTAAAGCTGCTATCACTTGATTAGTGCTGTGTCTAGTGGACTGAACTCTGAAGATATTTTATGATCTTGTTAATTTGTTTGAATTTTTCATTTTAACATTAAAACTCAAAAAATATTCGCTACAGATTTTTATGAAAACTGCAACCTCTAACATACCCACACACACACACACACACACACACATGCATGCACATACACAGGCGTGCACTTATCATAAGCCTACATGCTTCAGCTAATTAAAGCACAGACATTTTTCCCAGTCTCGTCTTACCTCAGCAATGCTTTGCCATTCATACCCTAAAATCCTTATTTTTTTAATTATTCCAAGTTTTGCCTTTGACTGTAAAAATATGTCTCCATTTTAATATAAATATTATGTCTCAAAGAATAAAATAACTCAAACTGATAATACAAGATAGGTGTCTGTGGTTTCATATACACAAAAACATGTGTCTTACAGGTCATGGGCACCTAGTTTCAGAGCCTGGAAAGACACGGTATAAACATTAGCAAAAAAAAAATAAGATTTAGTGAAATCTATGAAATATTTGAATCCAGTTTCCTGAGCTGCTTCTATGATTTAAAGTAGGCATGCCTTGGGTCTATAGATGAGACGGACAGTGAGTGTTGGAACTTTCAGAAGACAAGCCTCAGTGGGGCTCAGGGAAGGCTGGCGAAGGAGTATCGTTAAAGGCATTTTCTACTTGTTCGTTTACTTACCCCTTTCATCACATTGGCCTAATTAGAGTTACAAATGGAATTATGGGCGAGGGGTTGTGTATGGGAGCACAGCAACTTACCAATGACCTCACCACGGAAGGAAATGCCCCTTCCTCCCCTGCATATCTCTCTGTCCTCAAATCCAGGCATTGAATCAAATGGCTGTCTAGGAATTTTAAAATGGGTAAAATAATTTTTCTCTCTTTTTTGTTTCTTTCTTCCATTCTTCCCTTCCTCCCTCCTTTTCTTTCTTCCTTCTTTCTTTCTTTCAAACTTACAACATAGAAGAAAACGGACACCTCACGTGGAAAGTCTAACTCATAGTGATGTGTGAAAGGGGGTTGTGCAGAAAGCTCTGGGAAAGGAGACCAGGTAGTGCCTCAGGTGGTAGCGGAGGCACAGAAAGAACATTCTAGAGATTTTGTGTTTTGAGAATTGTTTTGTTTCTGGAGCACACCCCAAAATCCAGAAAGCACTGTGAACGGTATGGCTTTATTACTTGCTCCAAATACTGACAGCTACCATACCTGTCTTTCCGTCAATTCTCTTGTTTTGCACTGTTTTGGAGACAGGGTTCCTGTCTGTATCCCTGATAGCCCTGAATAGTATGTATCCCTTGAGTCCAGGGTATAAATTCTAAAACCATTTGTTGAGAAAACTGGTTCATTCTAACAGTAAAAACAGATCCATCTCTTTCTATTAGCACATCTCAATTTAACAAAGTTGTTTCTCTATGGCTGGTTACTGTGGATCTCATCTTATCCCAGTACAAAGGAGGCTGAAACAGGAGAACTGCTGAAAATTCAGTGTTAGCCTGACCTACTGGGGTATTTTGAATCTTTTTAGCCCCCATAAGCTTATAGGAAGTGGCACTATTAGGAAGTGTGAATTTGTTGGAGGAAGTGGGGTATTGTTGAAAGAAGCAGGATGACAGCTGCCTTTAATCCCGACCTTGAGGCTGGAGGGCACATCTTTAATCTGTGCCACACCTTCTGCTGGAAGTGTGTCACTGTGGGGACGGACAGACTTTGAGGTTTTTTTCTCAAGCTTCACTCAGTGTGACAGTCAGTCAACATCCTGTTACCTCTGAGTCAGGGCGTAGGCCTCTCAGGTCCAGCACACATCCCCCTACAGGCTGCCCAGGCTCCCAGTCATTGATCATAAATGGACTGAATCTCTGAAACTGTAAGCCAGCCACCCCTCACCTAAATGTTTTCTTTGTAAGAGTTGTTGTGGTCATGATGTCTCTTCACGGCAATAAAAGCCCAAACTAAGACACCTACACACTAAAATACAGAACAATCTGGGCTACAGTTGAGACCCTGTCTGAACATAGCCAATAATAAAATAAATAAATAGTATGTTCTGTTATGGAATTTTGTGCAAAGTTAAGATGAGAGCAAACAGTTAGACTCCCAATCACTCTCAATGAACAAGATGGGGGCTGAAGACAAATTGTTGCTTGGTATTCAAGGGAACTGGGATCCCAGACTCCCAAGAATAACAGACCCTGGAGGTGCTTTTGGGTCCTGTATAAAATAAGCCACACTTATCCTCCTGAACACCTGAAATCATCTCAAGATTCCTCCCAACTTAACAGTGTAAATACCACATAAACAGTTGTTATTCTGTAGGCTTTGGGGATGTGCACAAGAAAAACAGATCTAAACATACTCTGTTCAGATATAAATTTTTCTATAATTATTTTCATTACACAGTTATTTGAATCCAGATATAAATTTGTATTGCACACTGTTTCAAGGGCAGCTTTGCATTAAGAAATAACCTCATTTGGGGCTAGAGAAATGGAATATTGGTTAAGAGCCTTGACCACTCTTCCAGAGGACTCAGGTTTGATTCCCAGTGCCCATATGGCAGCTCACAACTGTCTATAATTTTATCCAAGAAAAGTTGATGATTTGAATTTCTTGGAGAATATGATGCTATTTAAAAAGACTCTGTGTGTGTGTGTGTGTGTGCATGTTTGTGTACATGTATGTGACTGTTGCTTGTAGTTTTACTGTCATGCAAATAATATAAATAGGTCAATAATACCAATAGATAACTGATGCAGAATTCCCCTCTGTATGTTGTGAATATATTTTATTACAATTGGTTAATAAAGAAGCTATTTCAGCCAATGACTTAGCAGAGCAAAGCCAGGTGGGAACTCTGAATGGGGGGAGGGAGTAGGTAGAGTCAGAGAGATACCATGTAGCTGCCAAAGGAGACAGACACCCCAGAACCTTTACCAGTAGGTCACAGACTCGTGGTGATACACAGATTAATAGAAATGTGTCAATTTAAGAAGAGTCAGTTAATAAGAGGCCTGAGCTAATAGGCCAAACAGTGTTGTAACTAATGTCATTTCTTTGTGATTACTCTGGTCTGAGAAGCCAGGAAACGGAATGCACAGTCTCTGTTTAATGATAACACAGTAAATAGAAAGGTTGATATGGAGAAAAAAATTACATACGAACTCTTGAGTACAATGGGAGTGAAGGCTAAGATGGAAAAACCAACAAAGGAGTCTGCATCAAAAGGTCTAAGAATGAAAACCTCCAGAGTGCACTTCCTAAGACATCAGTTAAAGAGAATGTTTTGCAAACAGAGGGAGTGATGACAGGTCAAATTCTTTCAAGGGTCAAGAGAAGAGGTCCTCATCTCACCCTGAGGGCAGGGATGCTAGTGCAGATCTTATTGGAAGCAATTAGGGCAGGCAGTCCTTGAGAAGGAAGCCAGTTGTGTGATTGGCAAACTATTAAGAGCAGGAAGTTGAGGAAAGACAAAAACTTATAAGTGATTTGCTCAAGCATTTGGGCTGTAAAAAGCAAGGGAAAGGTCAGGAGTTAGAGAGACTTGAAACCCAGGAAGGGCTATTTGCTGTTTATGTTTATTGGAGATGGATCTAGTGAAATGAACAAACACTCAGATGGTTGAAGTTAGAGGCTAGAAAGAGAAACTTCTTAGGACTGAGGAAAGGGAAGCCATTAAGGAGGACATTCTTTTCCTTGACAACCGAAAAAAGCAGGGAGTAGTATAGAGTCACTGGGAAGTGGATGAATTTGATATTCGAACTTGGAGCAGGAGTATTTCTCCATCATCAGGCTGCACTGCACACTGTGAGATGTGGAGCAGTGGGGGTGGGGATGCACTGCACACTGTGAGATGTGGAGCAGTGGGGGTGGGGATGCACTGCACACTGTGAGGTGTGGAACAGTGGAGGTGGGGATGCACTGCACGCTGTGAGATGTGGAGCAGTGGGGGTGGGGATGCACTGCAAGCTGTGAGGTGTGGAACAGTGGAGGTGGGGATGCACTGCAAGCTGTGAGGGGTAGAACAATGGGGGTGGGGATGCACTGCACACTGTGAGGGGTGGAGCAGTGGGGGTGGGGATGCACTGCACACTGCAAGGGGTGGAGTAATGGAGATGGGATGAGGACCGGAGCTGAAGTCAGATGACTGAGAGGAAGTTGTCATGAGGTTTGAACTCACCATAATGAAGATTGGTGGAACTGACTTAATAAATAAAAAGTTTCCCAACAGTAGTCAGAGCTCACTCAAGTATAAACCAAGCATGGTGGCCCAGACCTATAATTCCAATACTTGGAGAGGGTAAGGCAACAAGATCCTAATGAGTTGGAGGACAGTGTGGATAATACAGCAAGAACCAGGCAGGGCTATGTAGCAAGGCCATTTCTCAAACACTAAAAAAATATTTAATTATATGAATACTGATCCAGTATATATATATATCCTATATATCCCATATATATACCATATATATATATATAAATAAAATTCATGACCAACCCTAGCTCCATAATGAGATTCTAACTCATGAGCAATTATTTAGTTAGACATATTAACCATCTCATAGATTTTGTGTTTGTCTGGTCTTTGTTTTTCTGCAGCCATACTTTAAAGTTCAGTGGGGAAAGTAAAGAATTCAAGGTCATCACTTCTATAACCTTAAAGCTATGTGGTAAAGGTGACGTCTGCCTTACTTCAGTCAGACCATTTCTAAATACTGGTTCAGGTGTTACTTACTCCACTGGAGTGGTCAGGAGGAGAACAACAACATTTGAGACAGGGCCTTACTACACAGTCCATGAAAGTTGACCTGGAACTACATGTGTACCTAAGATAGATTTGAATTCATTCCAATCCTCCAGCCTCAGCCACACTGGTCTGAAGTTGCAGATGTGCACCACCATGCCTGTCCAGAAAAATCTATATTTAACGTTTAAAAAAAAATCCTCTCATTTGGATCAAGTCACAAGATGGCCCAAAGACTGGCCTCCAAAAATTATCTCAGCTGCCAAGTGAGTAAAGACAAAGCTAAATAATGAAGCTACATTTTGTGCCACCAACTTCAAATTTTAAGGGGGCTAAGACACAAGAACAAATTATAATAGACAATAGACAGACAGATAGATAATAGATAGATGATAGATAGATAGATAGATAGACAGATAGATAGATGATAGATAG